>JBAMBK010000035.1:0-190818 GCA_037043435.1 Drosophila suboccidentalis
TAAAATTGTGTGTCATAGTTATGTATATCGAGGCGACCATGGAGGAAGACAACATTCAGGTGACTGTCGAGGATTTCGCGAACCACTATCACAAGTCTCTATCCGTCTCTGCTCGCCTTGTATGCCGAGTACACGGAGGAGCTCAAACAGGAGCGAAAAGGGAAATTGGCCCCAATTTTCAGTTCAGTTTACACGTGAACGATAACGTGATGTCTGCACTTGAACAATGTTTATACGAGTGTGTAAATTGAGATCCATTCAAGGGATTTTTTTATGTTCAAATCATGATAAAGTATTGTTTTTTTTTTTTAAATTACTCAGTAAACATATTCATATAAAAATAATAAAAAGACTCTGCATTTAATTTTCGGTTATGTGATGTGGCTTAACGTCTGCCAGTTTGCAACATTATTCAATTTGTACTGAATCTTCACGTTATCGTTCACGTGTTAACTTTGGCATTTGTCTTTAACTTAAGCTGATTGTTTAACTGCTTACAATTAATAATAATAAATTGTATTTTCCAATAGATAGGAACATTGAAGATATGTACAATAAAGGAATATTTTCTATATAAACGTAACTTAGAGAAGAATCTTTACAATTCCTCAATAAGTAAAATTGATCCCCAGAAAAATGTTTAATATATAGACTCTTTACGTAAGTCTTTATATACATACATTACATTTCTAGGACTTGAAAAAACAAAAGTTTAGAAGAAATATATAGAAATCTTCCTTATCAAAGATGGCTTTTCTTCTATATTTAAATATTAAGTATTGAAATTTAAGTGAGCAGCAGTTGAACTATTGACTTACATACATATATAAAATTTATCAATTTATCTACAAACAAAATGGACAAAATGGAGCAATACACGAGGACTCAATTGGCAAAAGCTGTTGTTCAAGAGGCTGTGGATCAGTGTGATGAGATTGAGAACTCCCTCGAGGGCTGTTTGATGGTATTGCAAAAGATTCGATTGCCTTTTACTATAACGGACGATAATATGGAATCCAACCGAGAACTTTGTACAAAACGGAGTTATACAGTGTGTGTTGGTAAAAAATCGCCCGATTTGATAGAAATTAATGACGACGAATATTGCGAGAATTCCCGTGTCGATAACCTAGTCAGGTTCGCAGGCCAAAAATTGGAAAATATTTTAAGAACTCAAGAATCAATATTGCGACGCTTGGACATTGTTGAAGAAAAGATGTGCTTGAAGTTTAAAGAAGAAGTTGGAATTATATCGGATCAGCAAATTGATTCAAGTTTTGATTAAATTTCTGATTAAAAATAATATTGTATTTGGCTTAAATATAAAATCCTTAATCAGTGACTTTATTGTGTTCTCGCTCACTCAACTTGATTTGCTTTATCATGTCGCTTTTAAGTAAATATGTGCACTTTTGTTTTTCTACTGATAATCGGAGCCTATATTTGTACTGTACTTATCGAAGCCCCATATGATTCTCGATGTGCACAAACAACAAGGGGCAATAAAAGTGCCCTATGAAATTGAAACCATCCAGTGTTGATAAGTATGAAAAAAATTTAGAGAAACGTTTTTTAAAGGATAACATCGGGGGTTTCGAAATGAGCTTAATTAATATTCGTGATATGATAAACAGGGAAATTATATATATTTTCTTTATAGAAAGTTATTATTTCATCACTAGCGTGCACTGATTATTTGGGACAGCCGCCAAAAGTTCATTTGAAATCCAAATCGAACCGACTACTTTATGAGTTCCTGAACCGACGAATGACAGTTGCCAGTGTTAGTGAGCCATAATTCGAAACGAAATTTCGTTTGTAAACTCTTTGTAGTAATTCTTATTTCTGGGTAACATCAAGTCACCGGGGATGGGAAAACTGCTGCACTGGAAAGAAACTAGGACACCGACTATAAATCCCATTGTTTACAAATGCACACCGAATTTCGCACCACGCAACATGATGATGGAACAAAGTAACAGGGCACAGGCTCAGAAGAATTTTGCATGCACACGCCGGAAGTTACAGAAGATCCTTAAGCGACACGAAAAGATCGAGGCCATTTTACAGGATGTGAAACATCGCCTTGAACCAATACACTTCCTGCTAGCAGTGGCAGATGAGAAGAATTCATTGGATATCGATGAGGAGAATCAATTCAAAATGGAAAGGCTCGAGAGAAACGCAATTGCTGGGCAGGACATTTTCGAGAAACCCTTTTCTTTGGCTCTAGGACATTTGAGATCACCATACTCGGAATTGAAGAGACTTCGCGTCAATCAATTGGAGAATATATATAGACCGATAGACACTATCAATCATTTGACACCTAACGACGACTGGAAGAAAATTCTAAAGGACTTGAACGATTGGTGCATGGAAATGGATCCTACAGATACTTTAGAATAACTCTCTATAGACACTCCAGCTGCTGTCGATTTAGATACATTAGATATCCCTACTAGCAATTTGAATTATTAATAAATAATTAACTATGTACGCTATCCATAATAATCAAACAACTAGTTAATATTCTAAGCAATGAAATGTGGCAACAGCGCCAAACATTTGGCGCCAACGCTAAAGCAGAACGAATACAAAGACACCAAAATAGAGTAACATTAAGGGAGAGCGGAGAATAGAGGCAAAGAGTGTGCACACAAAAACATTTGCCGGCTGTTTAGTTTTTGTGTGCCGGTACAAATAAAACTCAACGAAAACTGGCAACAAAGCCCAATATCAAAGCTCCCACTCTCTCGCTCTCTATGGCTCTCTGGTGCTGTCGTTGTTGCTGCTGCTGCTCTCGCTTGTTTAGCAGAGAAATTTTGCGCAAATAGACGACACCAGAAATAGAAGCAAGCAAAAACACTTCACCCACACACACACACACACACACATACACTCGCACAGACAATACGCTGTGAAGAGTAATGCAAATAAAAAGACAACTTCAAATAGTTAGGGGCACACACATACATATGTATATGTATGTACATATGTAGTTTATATACATAGTGAAACTTTTGTTGTTAGCTTTTTGCGTGCATTGGCATTTGTGTATGTCTAGCATGTTTGTTTTTGTTATTGTGCTCTGTGCTTTGTTCTCTTCTCGTGCGATTACCTCTTGGCCTCGGCATTCAAAATAAGCGTCTCACAAAGAGAGTGGACGGAGAGTGAGAGAGCGCGCTTTTAATTGTGTTTTTGTTATCGCAATTGTTTTGCGTGGTATAGGTTAAGAACAAGCTTTATTATGCATTTACTATATATATTCATACATATTGAAATTGTTTACAAACTTTATATTATATAGTTAAATACAGCTGTGATAAGGCGCCCTTTGTCTTATCTTATCACTGCGCTCAGTTCGCAATTTTGCCTTTTTATTGCCACTTTTTGTTTGTATTATTGCAAAATTAGCTAAGGCAAAAAATATTAGGTCGCTTTTAAGCATTCGCCAAAAAAAAAAAGAGTGGCAGAAAAGCATAAAAAGCCGGTTTTTGTTTTGTTATCTTTGCAAATAAACTTGTATATGTGGGTGAGCTTGATACATGTGTGTGTTTGTGTGTGAGTGTGATTGTGTGTGTGTGTGTGCCGGTTAGGGAGCTTTACGCTTTGTGTTTGTGTTGCTTCGATCCGGTTTGGTCGTTTTTTTGCGCTTCTGACTTTGCCTATGTAAATTTGCGAGCCCAGACAACAACAACAACAAGCATGAAGCCTTGTTGTAAAGGGGTATGTGTGAGAGGGGGAGGGAGAGAGGGAACAAGGGGGACAGGGGGATCAACCAGCATATGCTGGCAATGTGAGAGGCTGTTTTATAAACCGGGTGCGCAGACAGACAAAGCCCAAAGAACAACAACACGAGAGAAATGGAACAGCAATAAATATGAATTAGCCAAAAAGGCTTTATGAAGCCAAAAGCTAGACATGGGAATTCCCTAATGGCGTTCTATATGCGCATTATAAATTTGCCAACTAAATAAACAAATATTTATACAAATATTGCATAGACATTATTTACCAATAGAAAACTATTAATATCGAAGAGGAATTTATTTTTTTATATTGTCAGCAAAAATATAATTATATAATAACATTAAAGTGTGGAGAATAAAGAAACTAAATAAAGAAAATTTATCTTGGACAACAAGTAATTTTTATGACAGCTAAGAATCTAACTGAAAATTCGGAATCCTTTTTCGGTAAATAAAAACATAAAAAAAATAGTTACAAAAGCTAAAGAATGGTCTGCAAAGTGCCGAAAAGGTAGCAAATTTTAAAAGGTTTGTTAGAATATTTGACTAAAGTCAAAATATCTATTATAGTTATCAGACCTGAATTAAATACATATGTATGTATGTGCAATGTATGTACGTATTGAAAAAATTTGCCTAAGGCCATAATTTTATAAAATTACTAAAGAAGATTTTAATTTTATTTGAATTTTTAAAAATACAGTCGAACTTCCCTAACTCGAATCACCATTATCCAAAGAAAAGGTTCGAGTTATGGGGATATTTGACTTATAGAGATATTTTTCTTAAGTTTATTAATTTTACTGCCACTCATTAAGCTCGAGCTAGAGGGAAATTCGAGTTGTAGAAGTTCGAGTTATGGAAGATCAACTGTAGTCGAAAGAATTGTTCAATTATTCACAAATTTCTAAATTAGAACTTTTGCAAATTATAAAGTATAAAACTTTCAATGTTTTTAAATTACAAGCCAAAAGTATTTTAAAAAAAATTGTTTGACTTTGGTAAAATGTAAATAGTTATAAGCCTTTGTCTTATTGTCATATTCAAAAGTCAATTTTGCATATTCATTGAATTGAATATCCGAATATTTATGCAAATTTTTTCAATTTCGTAAAAAATTTCCTGACGCGACGCCCATCAAAGAGCGTCAATGGGCCAGCGGCTAAATTGAGTCGTACAAAAGGCCATTAACAGCATATAGACAAGCAGTATGTACTATTTAGTATATAGTAAACCCTAACCACACACACACACGCACACACTCTCTCACTGTCTCTATGTATGTGTGCATATATGGGATACGTTTAGCATAATTGTAATTTGCTATGAAAGGGCTTTTAATTTAATGTTACACACACGTGAACACGTGAATTGCATAAAGCTACGGGCATTTAGCTTGGACCACACAATTCCCACCTGTCCCCCACACCCCCCATTTCCTCTCCACACGCCTCTTCTACTCGTTCTCCACAAACTCTTTTCCCCATTGACAGACAGCGACATCTTGTTTCTCCTACTGCTCGCAGCTGTGCAGCATATGCAGATAACGGTAAATAACTCTATATGCCTGCACATACGTATGCATATAAATACATATGTATGTATATGGCCAAAAGTTTACATGACTTGTTGTTGTTGCTTAATTTACAGCCTTATGTCACTTTGGTGCATTATACTTTTCATTATCGCGCAGCAGCAACCAAAAAAGAGAGAGAGAGCGAGTAAGCAAGCGAGAGAGAGTGCAGCAGCGAGGGCGAGAGAGAGAGAGAGAGCGCGCGCATCTGTTCTCTGTCTAGCTATCGATATACACATGTGTCTGTCTCTCTTGCTTTGTTAATGTCCAAGCAACAAAAACAAGAGCAACTACAGCAACAACAACAACAACATACATAACATACATCAAAGGGAAATGAGTTTTCATTTAACGCACACAAAAGCGGAAATGAATCGAAATAAATAAATAAATGCACCTGTACCCCCCTCCCTCACACACACACACAAAAAAAAACTGATGCCAACCACCTCCCACTCACGCACCCCTCTCTCCTCCCTCTCGCCCTCTGTTGGCGAGTGCAGCATCCGTGCGTGTGGCGCAGAGAGCAAAAGCGCGCATGCGCATTGACGTGAGCGAGAGGCAGCGAGAGTAGGTAAGCAACTAGACAGCTAGCTGGCTCGCTCGCACACAGCGTGCATTCAACCCGGCAGAACAGTAGCAACAACAGCAGAAGCAGAAGCAAAAGCAGCACCTGACTCACGCCCCCTCACTGACCAGTCCCCTCCGCATATCCCTTTCCCACTCCCCCCCGGCAACATATGACGCCCTTTCATCGTCTCGCGACGTTTTCATTTTCGCGCTGCATTTCGTCGCCGTCGCCGTCGTCGTCGTTTTCTTTTCTTTTGGTTGTTTTCTACCGGCAGCAAAAGCAAAACTCGCATGTTGTTTGTTGTTTGTTGTTTACTGTTGTTGCTTTGCCTTTCTTCTGCAAATACGTACATGTATCTGTACCCTTCCACACCCTCCATTGCAACCCCATCGTGTTTGTGTGTTGTGCTTTTGCCTTATCAAAAGTTTTTGGCGCTCTCTGTTTTCTAGTTGCCGCCTCGCCTGTTTCGCGTGGCGTTTTATGTTTTGTTTAGGTTTTTTGTTGCCGCTTTTACTTTGACTTTCATTCAAGACGAGTCTTTGCGTCGGTGCCCATTACCCGACCCGTTACCCCGTTACACGACAGCCCTCCCTCCCTCCTCCTTTTGCACGACACACAAACGCCCAGAATCGAGCGCCAAAAACTCTCGTTGCGAGGAAAATAGATCACAAAATGGTTAACAAAACCGCCGTCGGGGTCGTTTAGAATACAAACAAGCACACACTAACACACACACACACTCGGGAAATTTTCTAATGAAAATTAAAGCATGAGTGAAATGCTTGAAAATATGTTGCATATTTCCATGGGGAGAAAAGCGGGTTGAATACCCGAAACTTGAATTACTAGAATTTCCAATGGAGCCTTTCATATTATTTACATGAAAATTATAACGAAATAAAAATTAAAGCTATACTTTAATAAAAAATATAATTAACTTAGAGATTACCAAAAAATAATTTTTTATTATGATAAAAGAAAATTTTACTTGTCAATATAAAAAAAAAAAAAATTGTCTTTAGTTATTACTACTAAAAAAGATAAAATATAATTTTATGCTATGATAAAAGATTATTTTACTTGTAAATATAATTTTAAAAAAATTTACTTTAGTTTAAAATATTAAATTATTATTAAAAATATGAAATTAAATTATAATATTAAATATAAAATTTGTATATAATCAGATTTGTATATATAATAAAAAATTTGTATATAATCAAAAAATTATAGAAATAAACTGAAAATAATTTAACACGTAAAGAATGCTTTAAACCTGTTAAGATAAACAGAATATTGTTAATTAATACAGTATCTCGATTCTATTGCAAACCAAAAAAAAAAACAAACACTTTAGTAGTCTGTTAATGTCCTGTTTTGGTTTGCAGAAGATACAGAATTATTCATATGAATATTATCTTATTATTATTCAAAAACCATATTATCGAACAAACAACAAGCGTTTTTATTTACAAAACATTAAAAGCTATAATTATTGTATCAGATATATTTCATTAACCATTAACTTTAAATTACATTTTAAATTAACTTCAAAGTTTATCTACATTTTCTTACTCGTACTTATTTTATTTTTATATTCTGAAACCATTAATGGCATTTCGCAAAAGACACATTGAATCGAATTTTAAATTAAAATAGAAATACAAATATAAATTGAACTACGCTTAAGCACGACTCGAATTGAATTTTCAATGATGATTTTATTTTTTTATATTTATTTTTGTGTTAGATTTGATGCGAAAAGAACCGAACAAATTTTTGTTTGTTTCGTACGCGAGTGCGGAGTTTTCTAAACTAATTTTGTTAATCAGTTGGCGCGTAGTTAAAGCCAACAAAAAAAGGGCTAAAAGCAACTGCAACAAACCACAAAATAGCTGGCAACACGACGGCAACGTCGACGTCAGCGTAATAGAGAAATAGAGAGGGAATTCAATAGGAAGTTCGGCTTTGGTTATTTATTTATTTTTTTTTTGGGGTAGGATTGGGCATTACATTAATTAGGGGTGGCACACACATACACATGCATATATATACTAATACACACACATACACACATCTATACAGAGTTAGGAGAACTGATAACTGATATTAGATTACGTATACGTCAACACATGGCGTATGCGCAATTTTTAGCACTCACTTTTCACATTGATATTTTAGCATTCTACTGTTGTTGTTTTGGATTTGTATTTTTGAAATTTTTTCATAGTGTCCGAAAAAAAACGTTGTCAAGTGCCGTTGTCCAAAGTTGTGATGCGATACTAAATTAGGTGAGAAAATAAAACTTATGCGACTAAACCGAAAATTTTGAATGTGTGTTGCTGTTGACAAAGCATTTTCGAAACTGATTTTTTGCATAACGAGACGTTGCAACAAAATGCAATGCAACATCAACAACTACAACAACAACAACAACAATTGCAATTTCCGGGCGAAAAAACTCATTATGAATTGCGTTTGCCTGACGTCGACGCTGCGGCAGCAACAAACCGCATAAGTGGGCGGAAAGAGGCGGAAAGTTGAGAGTGGACTATACAGTTGGGTGCAAGCAGAGAGAGAGAGTGGAATGGGCAGCATCGACTGTCAATAATTAGCAGCCCTATTAATGCAACGCACCCAAAAAAAAGAACAGCAAAAAAAATTAAAAAACAACAAACTCTGGATGCTGTAATTTTCACGCACACGCAGCGTGTGTCGATTGAAAATTCATTTTGTGTTTTATTTGCCGCGGCTCTTGTTGTTGCATTGTTAATTTATTCGATTATGTTGTTGCTGTTGCAGCATCATCAACATAATCAGTAGACGCCGCAGCAGCAGCAGCAGCAGCAACGTCAGTAGCAGCAGCGATGGCGACGGCGACGGCGACTGCGACTGCATCAACACATTAATGCCGCTCTCAGTCCAGTTATTTTTCCCTTTCCCTATCAGAATTCTGACTGCAACTCCTGCTGCGCGCATGCCTCTCATTCGTTGCATCAACATTTTTTTTTGTAAATTCTTTTTTAGATGCGTTTTCGCAATAACAACAAAAAGAAAGCAGCAAAAAAATTAATGCATTTTTGTGTAGCATTTTTTACTCGCATTTCATTTACACTTTAGCTGCAACAATTGTTCGCATTTCAACTAGAATATACTACATGAGTTATGGTATCTCTTTTATTTTTAATTTTAAATTTAAGAAAATAAAAGACATTGCAACACTAAATATGGCTAGCTGAACTCAATAAGATCCTGAGTTATTCAAGTTAACTCTAAGAAATTCAGTATATTCTAGAAAATTAAACTAAAAGATTCTTTTAAAGCATCTCCCATATTGTCTAGTGGTTAGGATACCCGGCTCTCACCCGGGAGGCCCGGGTTCAATTCCCGGTATGGGAAAATGATTTGAGATCATTTATTTTTCAAAAGTCTCTTTTGGACTATTATTTAGAAGATTTCAGTTAATTTGATTTAATGGCAGATGTATTTCAATTAGGGACCGTGTATATAAGCTATATTATAAAAATTACATTTTAATGATTATATTTAAATTTTTTATTTTTACTTTATGATGATCACTATTTTTAAGTAATTTTATAAAACTCAAAAATAATCATTATGAATGAGTTTTATGTTTTTTCGCTTAAAATAAAACTCAAAAGTAATTTACGGCTTCTGTGTTAAGATTTTTACCAATATTATTTTATATTCCTACAAAGGGACACCATAGCTACCTCCCAGCATAATTTTTTTTTTTTTATCGGAGTACTATAACCCATTCATCAAAACATGAAAAAACATCGAAAAATGTATAATAGAGTGAATCGATTTGTATGGGTCCGAAAAATTGAAAAAATGGTAACCCATTTTCGTAATCTATGGTCAATTTTCACCAAGAAACTATAGTTCTAAAATGAATTCCTGGTCCGCGCGATTTGAGTTGAAAAATTCATTTTTTTGAAAATTTATATCTTGGGCTTTTATGGTCTGATCCTGACAAACTTGGTGTCAATACTCTTGTTAGGACCAGGACTTTAAAATTCCACGAAATGTCCTTTAAACATAATTTCCATCCTTGGAACGACGATTTTGCAATTCGATTATGTCAAGCTATAACCTAAAAACTTAGTTAGATTTTAATATAATTTTGGCCTAAACGAAATTTTTTTTCCTTGAACCTGTATTTTTTATAAGCAGCAAATGTAAAACATATTTTAATACAATTTTAATACAGGTTTAATAAAATAAGTTGTATATTCTCTGTTAATAAAAAATACAGGTTAAATAAAAAAAAATTCTTTGCCCAAAAAATAGATTCAATTTTGACGAATTTTTTAAAACGAATGTTTTAACACTGATTGTACATTTTTCGATGTTTTTTCATGTTTTGATGCAAGTTTGAATGGGTTATCGTACTCCGATAAAAAAAAAATTATGCTGGGAGGTAGCTGTGGTGTCCTTTGTAGGGATATTAAATAATATTAGTAAAAATCTTAACACAGAAGCAGTAAATTACTTTTGAGTTCATAATTTTCATAATGATTATTTTTGAGTTTTGTAAAATTACTCAAAAATAATGATTACCATAAGTAAAACAGTAAAAATCATAAAAATTAAAATCATGATGGAAATACAGAGATTGTAAAACAATAAACATTTTGGTGCAAACCATTATTTTCTAGGTCTTTTATAAGTGTCTGATTTTTTTTTTTAAAAACAAATAATCATTATTTGCAGTCCCTGATTTCAATCTTATAATGATCCTGGAATATATATAAAATTATACTGATATATAAGAAAATTAAACTCCTTATAATCTTAAAAAAAAATATCTCATAAATATAAGAGACAAACTTAATAATTTCTTAAATACATATTTCCGTCTTTTGAAAAGTTCTTAACCTTCAGTAAATGATTTTTTGTTTCACCTCGTCTGTTGTCACACATTTTTCTCCTGCCTTTCGCACTTTTGCCATAAAAAAGAAATTATAATAAAATTTTTTATTATATTTTTTTTCGCTGTTGCATGCCCCAAAAGGCGACCAACCAAATTGCAACCCACCGTGAGATGCCACCCCATACGCAACCCCTTTCAATGCCTTCCCATGGGCGGGCCAACCACACGCATGCATCGTCACTTTATTTTTATTTTATTGCAATTTATTTATTTATTTTATTTTGTATTCTGCTTCTTCTTTCACGTTGTGGCTGCGCTTTTTATTCAATTTTATTGTCATTTTGCGTACGACATTCCACCAAATTTCCATATAAGGTATACAGCATTTTGGGTGCTTTAAATGGGTGGGCATTACACAAAATGAAGTTTTATGCGCCTTTTTGATATATATATTTCAAAAATACCAGGCATAAGCATATCAACTATTTTTCATAACATCCCAAAAAAAAAATTAAAAAAAATGTCTGCCATAGAAAAAGAAGTGTAATAACTTAGTACTAATATATATAAAAAAATGTCCTTACACATTACAATCTATTGATATATATTTATTTTAATAAAATTTAAGCATAACCTTGTGTTTTGATTGTACCTGTAGGTAAATCCATTGTAAAGCTTTTACAACAACTGAGTGAACTAACAAGTGTTTTCCCAAAATAAAGAAAATAATACTTTAGAAACAAGCTTCCCATACCGGGAATTGAACCCGGGCCTCCCGGGTGAGAGCCGGGTATCCTAACCACTAGACAATATGGGAGATATAATCTCATAAGTTTGTTACATAACTTAAAATCACGAAATATAATTTAAAAAAAGATCTCAAAACCCGAAAGATATTAAAATAAGATTTCTTCTATAGAAAAAGATGTGTAAGAACTTCTTACTTTACTTTTACATTTATTTGATTAAACATTTCTGTATAATTGATAATTGACACGGAATAGTTTTTTAAAAGTAATAGACATTTCTAGTTAACTAGAAATTGCAGTAGAAATACATAATCAAAAGTCTCTATATAAATGTGTAGCTAATAGAAAAATCTTAAAAATCTTATTAATACATTCTTTATGGCCAAGAGATGTGAATGTGGCTTCCTCTAAGAATATCAGGAAAGTAAAAGAAATATACATATTTCCTACAAATTAATTTAATTTTAATTAATTTATTATTTTTATAAACTTACATAAATAAAAGAATTGTCAAATTTATTTAAAAGGCTTATAGATTTACATTTATTATGAACTGATTCGTGTTGATAAAAGTCAAATATTTTTGATTGCATTTTTTGCACAAATATTTAAAACCCTGAGTCATTATATTTTCTCCCATCTTTCTTCTTATTAATTTAAGGCCTTAAAATAACCATTAATGCAAAAATATTTCACTATTATCTCGATTGTTTTGATTACCCATTCCTGCATAAGCTGCATAAATACTACTAAAAGGACTCTATATAATTTATATAAATGGCTACTATATAAATTTCAGCATGCTTGTCTACGTTTTAATTGCATATTGTATAATTTAAATGAGAAGGAGTGCGAGAGAAATGCTCATAAAATAATACAAATTATTGTCAATTGCATTAAAAACATCACAAGCGTATAATTCATTATTTTTATCCAATCATTGTGCACATTGTAATTATTTTTAATTAGCGATCTGTGGGTTGGGTGCCAAACAACAAACGATAGACATGGCGACTTCTCGTGAATAATCGTGAATAACATTATCGAATTACAAAGCCAACTTCCATTGGCTAGTTGCGTATTCGGAAATAAAAAATGGCCTATGATTGGATGCCAGTTATTCGCATTTTTCATTGTATTATCTAATATATACATAATATATTTATGATAATTCTATAAAATCATATACTTTTTCTATTATTATATGGCGTCTATTGTAATTCTTTGATTAACTTAGCCCGCTTTATTGTATATTAACCCCTATTAAGTACAGTTTTTTTCAATTTATGCTGAACTGAATATTGGTTTGAGCTACGCACAAAGTACCCCAAAAAAAATTGGGAGCCCAATACATAGAGGTAGCATCAGTTGCAAGCTGTATAAAATGCTGTATATAAGAACCGACATATATGTATGTATGTACCTCCTCGCACATATATAATTGTATATGTTCTAGGTGTATACATATGTATATGGGTTGACATTAAAATACATTTTTGGCCTTTTTCGCATTTTTGCTTAATTTTTAGCAAGCACTGTTGCGCTACAAACTAAGGCATATTATTAAGAACAGAGTGTTCGGCAACAGTATGATAAGTTAAAAACTATGAGTACAATGTAGTAGAGCGAGAGTGATATTTACAAATTATTCTAAATTTCAAAATATATATACGAGGTGTGTTCAAAGGAAAAGGTGAATTTTAAATTTTCGCGGGCTGTGTACATTCGATTATAATCGGACAATTTCATTTAGAAGTTTGTTTTTGACAACTGAAAAGGTTAGTCACCTTTTTGTGTGCTCTTCGATTTTTGAATTTTAAAAAAATGGACCAAAGAATATGTACTAAATTTTGAGTTAAAAATGAAACAACGTGCTCCAAGTGATGCAAAAAAATTCTTCAAACAACTCTAAGAGTGACAGCAAAAAAAAATTTTCAAAAATCTCTTCGCTAGTATTTTATATACATTTTTGAAAACTACTAAAAATTCACTTTTTGTATGAAAAGGAGGAAAAATGGATTAAAATAGTCGTTTCAATGCTTGTTCGTGGTTTTTTGGCCAAAACAACACCGTAATCATGCCCCAACCACCGTATTCACCAGATCTGGCTCCCTGCGACTTTTTCCTATTCCCAAAACTGAAGAGACCAATGAAAGGAAAGCGTTTTGCCACAATTGATGAGATCAAGTCAGAATCGAAGAACGAGCTGATGGCCATACCGAAAAGCGCATTTCAGAAGAGCTTCGAGGATTGGAAAAAGCGTTGGCACAAGTGTATTATATCCGAGGGCGATTACTTTGAAGGGGACAAAATAGATATTGATGAAAAAATAAGTACTTTTCAAAACAATTCAAAATTCACCTTTTCCTTTGAATACACCTCGTATGTATGTACATATGTACTTCCAAAGTAAATTGAAAAAGCCTTTTCATTAAAATCATATACAGGCCTGTTCCGGTTTTCACTTGTTTTTTGCGAATTTCAATCCGCAAGATTTGACCGAATTTCCCTTAAAATTCCTTTACATTTCCTACGAATTACCCTCCGAATTTCCCTTCCACATTGTGTTGAGTAATTTTTTGCAGAACAGTGCTGGAAAATGTTCTAAGCGAATCAGACATTTTCGTCAAAAGAATTTTCGCCTGTTAAAATAATTATTAATTATGTAATTTATTCATCAAATATTTATTTAATCATAAGTCGAAACATTTTTCAAAGGTAAAACCTACTTTCGTTATAACTTTTGTATTTTTGAAAGCGCGGGTTGATTTTAGTGCTGGAAATGTCATTTTGCAGAGTTGTCAATTGTTGCACAGTGTTTGTTTACATAAATAAGCAGTTCTTTTTTGCATTAAATTACAAACAGTTTTGTCCAAACTTGCATTTAAAAAACAAGAAATTTAATTCTTTATTTTACGCAATACGTAAAAACTTTTAGATTGTCGTTTAAAATATGTACCAAAGTATTTACTACTTTCTTCATATACAAGGACAGCCCTAATAAAGTTGCAATTCATTTTCACAAATATTTGCGGAAACCAGAACAGGTCGAGCAAATCCGACAAAAATGTTAGGTTAGAGTCTTATCGATTTTGGGGTATGATAAAATAAAAATTATTTAAAAATCAAATCAAATATTTTTTTTTATCTGATAAAGTAATAATATTCCCAAAACATTGAAGTATTTTATAAATATTTTTTTTTCACTTTAATTTTATGCTAAGTATGCCAAAATCATCGATTTAACCCTTCCGAATTCAAACTCACTTGCTCAATGTCACGTGAATTCAATTCGCAAAATCTTGCCGAAAGTGAAAACCGGAACAAGTGAGGGAAATTCACTTTCGCAAAATCTTGCCGAAAGTGAAAACCGGAACAGGCCTGATAGCTTTAAGCAAATATTTTTTTTTAGATATTATCCAGTTTTTAAACTAATTGTATTGGAAATTCGTTCTATATTCTGCGCTTTTGTAGCGTATTTTTGATTCGTTTTAACCAAGGCATTTGCACGTTTGATTGCAGGGGCTTGTGTGAACTCAATGCCGCTGCTGATTAACCATGCCACCGATTGACGCCACCGTTGTTGCAACAGCAGCTTCTGCAACATGCAGCCACCCAACAAATTTCGCGCATGTGAGACAATTTTTTTCACTTTTCAGCTGGTGCATATGCTTGCCTGTTGTTTTACAAGTACATAAAAGTACATATGTAAATATTGTATGCATGTACTATATTGTATTTGTACGTAAATATCGTTGTCAAGGGTGCAGCATAAATGCCAATCAGGGGGATATGCAGATTTATAAACTATGATAAAATATATACAGCTCATTATATGTATTAAATGTCAAAATAATCTAAGTTTTAGATAATATTCTTACTTTCATATACTCTTTGCTATTTCTATGATCTTTTCTCCGCAAAGTTGATCATCATTTACTCTATGTAAAACTATTTAAAGAAAATGATCTAACAAAATTTTTCTAATTAAAGAAATAGTTCTTTCGTTTATTTATGCTATCTTTAGCGGAAGAATTGTTATATGTCAGGATGGCCGAGTGGTCTAAGGCGCTGCGTTCAGGTCGCAGTCTACTCTGTAGGCGTGGGTTCGAATCCCACTTCTGACAAAGAATTTTTTGTAAAAATTTATTTATTTTTATATTTTAAATTTAAAGAGTAAAATTACTAAATCAAATTTTAAGCAAATATAAGTTATTTACAAAAAGAATGCATGCATCAATTTTAATAATTCAAATTTTTCAGTATAATAATCTATAGAACCCCTTTCAAAAATGATCGACTATCGTTTTGGGCATGTTAAAAACGCAACAACATAAAGCTCGCATACAACTCCACACTCCTATATATACCTACATATATGTATATGTATGTATGTCTTTTCATTGTTTGCCATTTACACAGAAAAAATCATCAGCCAAATAAAAGAAATAAAACCAAATTGATTTTCATACAACAATTTTTAAATGTTTTTATTTGGCGGTAAAAATTGCAACCCTTAAAAACTGTTTGCGACTCTTTCACATATGCGAATTTTTTGGGTTTTTCAGTTTTATTTATTCACCTTCACGAGTGGGGTTTATTTTTAATGATGCGAATTCGATGTACGAAATTTTTCATTAATACAAGCCTAGGTTTATTTATATATTCTATTTTTTATTTTTTGCTGCGGGGGTGTCAGACAGAGACAGCCATAGCGATAGCGACAGCAATAGAATACAGTGCAATAAAACGCATCTGAGGGGTTGCAAGGGGCTCGCAGACATCGATGAGGTGAGGATGGACATCGACTATGGGCTTTAAGTGCGTTATATACAACAAGAGTGTAAATGAATGAAAGGGGAATCCCTCGGTCAGTTCTGAATTTTATATATGTATGTGTACATATATCTCCCTTTTATGTACTGCATGGAGTGAGGGGCATTATACATGGGATCTCTGCTGGGGCTGTTTATGCAATGCGGTTTATTTTCCCAGCCCAAAACTGCACATGTACAAAAAAAAAGAGATGTTATTTTTGCGTTGCTTTCATTTAATTTGCCTGTCGACGGACAATTTTTGTGCGTATTATTTGCATTTCTTGCGCTCCTTTCAGCAATAATTGAATATTATATTCAATTACATGTTCGTTAGGAACTGGCAGCAGCTCCTACCTGGAGAATGCAACTGCACCTCCACCTAGTCCTGCCCCCATCTCTAGGATAACGCATTCAGATGTAGCAAAAACTGAAGTCAAATCAAATTTACTTCCACATGGGCCGTTTATTTTGGCTACAGGTACAGCTAATGGTTAACATTGCGTCCAGTAATTGGATTATTGGCAACTGAATAACTCACATATAGTACTGACAGGTTCCTGATCAGCGGACTTCCAATGAAGATGCTTTACAGTTAAATCAATTTCATAGCTAATTAACAAATTGCAGATTGCAGCTTTCCTCCAGTATTGAATGGAACGAAAAATAGGTCTAAAAAAGAAATATTAACATCTGTTTAGTTTAATACATATCTCAAAATGTCATTATTTTATTGATTAAAAATGATAAAAAAAAAAATAACTCAAATTTTCCCATACCGGGAATTGAACCCGGGCCTCCCGGGTGAGAGCCGGGTATCCTAACCACTAGACAATATGGGAGTGATAACCGTTGGCAACTTAGAACACAATTTAAGGCATACATACAAACACACAATTTAAAAAGAAAAATGTATTTATAAATAGAACTAGCGAAACCTCATTGTAATATGATCATTACTCCGGACGGCAGTATCAAAAAATCGAATGACACCTCGATCATCAAAATCTGAATGAGGACTTGCTCCTAGAGATGGGCATGGGCCTCCTTTCGTGGCGTCACTTTTTTATTATAATGGCATCAATCGTGCTATCGATGTTGTAAGTGTTCGCAAATTGTGTGATACATTGATGAATCCTACAGCTCAAGCTGACAAACAAGCTATAAAACAACGCCAACTTATCGATGCTACCATATTTAAATTTAAAATCTGTACCGTGCTTTCCGTGCCTACCGGGCCTACCGTGCCTAGCGACTTTGGCACGGTAAAACACGGCAATTTTTTATAAGGGGCCCAACACGGCCCAACACGGATTTTTTTTAAATAGGACCGGCACGGCACGGACACGTCACGGCCCATGCCCATCTCTACTTGCTCCCGACGACTTGTTCGAAAAATCGCTAGATTAGCGGGAAATCGCTAAAACCCGCTAAAATTGAAATCCCCACAGTATCTAAACGATAGAAGCTACAGATATGATCTACATATCGTTGAGAAAAATTTAATATTTATGAGGTATGAAGAATTTAGCGACAAACAATTTTTTTTTAAATAATTTATATGTAAAACTCAATTTTATTCGTCACAAATTGGATATCAGAAAACTATTTACAGAATGAAAATATTAAAGATGTACTATAAATTTTGAATACAATTCCAGCCGATACTCTTGGTAAAGCTTAGTGTAGGTACCGTAGAATATTGTTAATAATTTCAATATCTTATTTTATTCTTTACGAAACTAAAAAAATTACTTCAAATCAGTTTCCCATACCGGGAATTGAACCCGGGCCTCCCGGGTGAGAGCCGGGTATCCTAACCACTAGACAATATGGGAGATGTGATCGCTGCGATTCTATTACGTAATTTGAAAGAAACAAACAAGGTATGCAAGAAAACTATATTGCCTGTATAAATGGAATAAGGAAAACTATTTACAGAAAGAAAACATAAAATATTTTCTTTTAATTTGATTACAATTTTAACCCGAAACTGTGTTGATACTTTTTCATTAGGATAGATGGGTCACCTTAGAATTATCTTAATAATTTTCGAAAACTAAAGTAATTTATTTTATTATCATATTCAAAAAGAGGACCTCAGTCTGTTTCCCATACCGGGAATTGAACCCGGGCCTCCCGGGTGAGAGCCGGGTATCCTAACCACTAGACAATATGGGATGCTTGTTGCCACGTATTCGTATAAACTTCATATGTAGCGGATCCCAAATAAATCCAATCCCAAGATCCAACCAAAATGTACATACATATATATTGTATGTATGCCCGTAAATTGTTTGTACACATTCGAGCAAGGACTGATTGAATTAAATCACTTAAAATGCAAGTGCATTCTCTTTCAATATTGTGAGCTAAACCTAACGGAGTCTGGGGAAGGGGTGTGTGATTCTGGGCCTGCACGAAATGCGATAAGGTTTGTGCCTTATATACACATGCGTAAACAGGATATATACACACATCAATACATATGCATATAGTAATATATGCAGTATTATACAAGCTGAAAAAACACACATCAACAATGGCAACATGAAGTGCATCTCGAATTTTTTGTTGTTATCGATTTTTATGGCGTCAAACAGAGATGACAATAGCTCAGCACTTGCCGCACAGGTGGTAGTGCGAAAGAGAAAGAATTATGCACATGCTTTACTATATAAACTGTAAATATAAAAAATGCAAATGTGCCCGAGCAGGCACAAGGGGGCAATCAGGCGGCCACGAGCTGAATGCAAGAATGCAGCAGCATCAGCAGCTTCCCAACCCACGCCCACTGTGCCACATCACCTCCCACCACCACCCATTGGCCAAAAAATGCAACAGACTGAAGGCGCAGCCGAAAAACCCGAGTGCAGTCCCAAAAAGGGTTGACGTACACTCGGCAAAATTTGTTATTAATACAAAAAATATAAAAAAAGATTTTCTAAATAAAAAAAATAATAAAGTTAATATCATAGTCAAATTTATCTCACAGCTAAACAAAAATGAAATTGATATTTATGAATACATTTTAAAACTTAAAATAATTTAAAAAACTATTTAAAATGGAATTCAATTTTTCTATTTTACAAATTTGAAAATTAAAATAGTTTTTTACAATGTGTTCATTTTATTCTTAGTGTATTTTTTGTTTTATGCTTAAAACTTACCACAGCTTGCAGAGCAACCCTCGTAATGGCAGCTGCCTTTTGATATCCCTTTCAAAGGGGAGGTATGGGGTCACCTTTTGCATGTCCTTGTCCAGCATCATCAGCAGCTGGCAACACCTAATGAAGCTGGAAGCCGCTGTTTGTCAGTTGCAGGTGGTGCAGGTGATGGCGATGGTGATGGTGGTGCAACTGCATCATCAGGTGTGGAACTGGCCATGTTCGATGTTGTCGGCAATTCAACCGCACAGGGACGATTGCCAATTTTAATGCATGTTATAGTCAGGAGTCGGAGGCAATATCCGTGCATGCAACAACAGCAACAACGACAAAGCCTTTTGCATTTTTAAATAAAATTGCCTAGCAATTTTTGAGTGGTTCGAGTTCGAATGAGGAGTTTCTGAAATGAATGCGCATTTTATAAATGAAGTTTGCGGTTTGTTTCGCTGAAGTGCAATGCACAATATGGTTAAGAGAATGGGAGAACATAACGGAAATGAGAGAGATTTCAATGGACATATGTTGGAAATAAAATAAAGTGGAGTATCTGATGATTGTAGATACAAGGGTTGGCCAAATGCTGCAGCTTATTAAAATTGATTAATGAATGCATTTTCAAAACTTCATTGAGCTTATTTCATGTTGCCAACCGAAGCACCCGCCGGTCAAAAGCCATCAAAAATCAAATGTATAGTCTGCCTGCCTGTCAACGGAACCAGTTGTCTGGTAGAATCTGGCAAGTCCCCCAGCTCATTCGATTTAAATTGTATGCTCGTATCATTCATCAGCTAGAGCCAGAGTTGACAGGCCAATGTTTACAGTTCACAAATAAATATATGTACTCCCTCTGTATGCCAGCAGATTCGTAAAAGATGAAAAGTCTCGAACAATATGGGAAAACATCAGAGCATTTTAAAATATCTTAAACTATTTATTAATAATAATAAAAACTAATAAAAAATAAAACTCATCATTACGATTTGTTTTTCCCATACCGGGAATTGAACCCGGGCCTCCCGGGTGAGAGCCGGGTATCCTAACCACTAGACAATATGGGATGGTTGAACAAAGCAAGCAAAAACCTCAACACAAAGCAAAAGCAAAGTAAATATCTATAAATAGATGTAAGCACAGAGCGCGTTTCACACTATCTCTTTTCCTCGCACAGTCTACGCATTGAATAATTGAGAAACAAGCGCACAAAAGCAAATCAACAAAAGTCGCCGTTGTCCAAAGAAAAGCAACAACAGTAACAGCAGCAACAACAACAAAAGAGTCATGACTGTGGGCTATGAATAAAATAAGAGAACTTGACAAAGAGAGCTGAGCCATAATGGTTGCAGCAAGCAAGAGTAGGGGTATTTATTTTGTTGTATGCTTCAGTGAAGGATTCTTACTGTACATTCGCATATGTATGCACAATATACAGGGTTGCCCATATTCGACGGACCCATCTGGCAACTCCATAACTTTTGACAGAGATGTCAGATCGCTTAATGACATACCGCGTTTGAAGCGTCAGTCCAAGCAGATTTTTACCATGGAACAATACACGCCACGCGAGCGCTCTGATATAGTTGAAATTTAATGGCCGAAGATGACGAGCAATTTTGGAACAAAATTATCATGTCCGATGAAGCCCATTTCACATTGAATGGGACCGTAAATAAGCAAAATTGCCGTATTTACGCCACTGAAAATCCTCAGGAGATTGAAGAAGTGCCTCTTCATGACGAAAAAGTCACAGTTTGGTGCGGCGTTAGTGCGAAAACGGTCATTGAGCCGTTTGATGTCGAAAAGTGGTGATTTGGACTGGCCACCGCGTTCGCCCGATTTGACGCCGCCTGACTTCTTCTTGTGGGGATATTTGAAGTCAAAGGTTTACGTTAACAAGCCAAGGACCGTAGAAGAGCTCAAGGACAACATTCGTGAAGAAATAGCCGCTATTCCGGCCGAAATGTTGGCGAAAACGATGGAAAATGCTGCAAAAAGGGCACAATACGCCATCAACGCCAGAGGCGGCCATTTGAGAGATATCATATTCAAAAATTGATGTAAACAAATCTACTTGGAACAAATTAAATGATTAAGATTGCCAACCGCCAAATAATTATTTTTTTCTTTGATTTTTTTAAAAAAAACATGGGTCCGTCGAATATGGGCAACCCTGTACACATATACTATATGTATAAAATATTGAAATTTAGCCTACGGAATTATATGAAACAATAAAAACGGAGGCGAACGCCATATCCAATGAAAATTTCAACTGCTGAACCACAACAACAACAACAGCTTGTGTGGGTGGTGAGAGTGAGAGAGAGGTGGACGGCGGACTGCATGTGGAATCTGTTGTTGGGGGAGGCTTGACGGAGCTGCATAAAGTAAAGTGCCGCTCTCGACATATTGAAGCATATTAATTAAAAACATTTTCATTTATTAAAAGAGCAAGAGCCAGAATTCAGCCTCCAGCATCAGCTACAATGCCAAATAAAAATAAAGATGAGAAAGAGGGTATAAAATATAATGGGAATTCAACCCAATACAAAGTGCGGATGCAACTTGCAATAGACTGAAATTAAAGGCGAAAATAAGCAAAAATTTAAAAAATCTATTTTCGGGATTGAGACTTTAACCATCGAATAAGAAAATACTAAAATACAGAAAGAAAAACTACAGCAAAAAACAAAGAAAAACACACAGCAACAACGCAGCTTCGAGTCGAGGAGCTGAACACAATCAATGATATTGTTCAGTGAAACTGCAGAGACTAACATACTATATATGAATGTACATATGTATACAGGGTAAACTTCATTTCTAGTCGGGTATTAAGAAGGAGTAAAGCGTAAAGTCTTAGCAATATAAAATAACTGATGACATTCATCTAATTCTAAAATATTTTTAACAAAATCGCCTGAGATTGTTAATCAAAATTGCAAATATTACAGCCAGTAAAATATTAAAGAAATGAAAAGCCAAAGCACTTTACAGCTTTCAGTAGCTAAAATATTTTATGTTTTTCGTTCTCGAACTGCAATTAGAAGTGATTCCCGTAAACGAAATCACTTGAAAATGTTAATCGAAATTGCGGTGGTTCGCGTAATACTCATCCCCGAGTTATCTAAGCCATTCAAAAACTTTTGCTCAAAGCCAGCACAAATAATCCGTGCGTAGACCTATAATTTGGATGGCGAAAACAGGAGAGGCAATGATAACTATAAGGCACTGTATGTTGCTTGCAATGGGTAACACCACAACATCGATGTGGTTGTCGAGACCCGAGAGCACGATCAACAATTTGTCCCTAGTTAATTTTCATTGAATGGTCGCATCGAGAAATGCCGCAAGCTCAAGACGGGTTGCATTTTATCTGGGAGACTGCATCGGAGACTGGCTCCTAACAAATTACCCAACGTTGGCCATAA
Organism: Drosophila suboccidentalis; assembly: GCA_037043435.1. NCBI lineage: Eukaryota > Metazoa > Arthropoda > Insecta > Diptera > Drosophilidae > Drosophila > Drosophila suboccidentalis. Next base: position 22,952 of record JBAMBK010000035.1, read on the forward strand.
TCGTAAGGCATGCCACAAAAGAAGAGAAGAGAGGCCACTGAAAACTGTAGACTGTCGACTGTAGACTTGAGTTTGGGGAGACTGCAAAGTGGGCCGTAACAAATATATGTAGTACCATAACATAAATTTAAATGATAATAGCGAAAACATACATTGCCAGATACTTTGTTGCTAATTGCAGTTGAGGACGACTTTTTGCTCTAATTGAAATACAACACACAAGAAGAAGAAGAAGCACTAGCAGGTGGTAGAAGAGAGGGAGGGCAGGGAATCGATACTTGAACTTGTTTCTCTTTTGGCGCTACGCTAACTAGACGCCATTTATCATTCCGAACTGGGAAAACTAGATTTCACAGCCTCGTCGAGTTTCAATCTGGACACCTCGCTTTATATTTTTTCTCAACGAAAATTAATTTTAATTATCAAATAAAAAAAAATCCGGTCTCTACCTCATTTCTTCTATATAATCAATAATATAATTGTGACATCTCTGTCTCTAATAAAGTTTTCAACAGATCTCAGTAGGTTTATTGATTTAGTCAGATTAGAAACAGATACAGTCAGATACAGTATTAAAATCATACTTTAATTTTGTAAAAGAAACCACGATTCTCTTTGGAAACCTTGTACAAATTATGAGTACACATATTAAATACAACAATACGGATTTCCATCCAATTAATGCAGTTATAACTCTCCAATCCACCGAATTATACTTAGAACAAATCGAAAGACGCACGAAAAAGCTGATGCAACAATATCAAATCCTAAATGACTCGACAAACTCTTTGCAGCATTTATCAATTAATCGAAGGACGAACGAAGACATTAGAACTGTGAGATCGCATTATGATTCGATGATTTCACCGAGAAACGCACAACTCTGGAAGAAGAGGCTTTCACGGCTGCTCATCGAGGACAAAAGAAGAAGTCAATCCTGAAATGGAACCCTCTGATCAATAACAGTTTTATGCACATAATTTTATGCCATAGACAAATATGCAGCTAGATTTTTAAACTTGGGTCCAATTTTTAAAGTTAAATTCGCAGTTGTTGAAGGTTTAACGTGGACAATAGCAACTCGATTCAGTTTCTATTCTCCTCCTAAAACAATCAATCACATTGAATTTTTACTTTAAGAATGAGTCCAATTTTTAAGGCCTCTTTCCTCCATTTCAAACTCGATCTTAATAAATTTGCTGTTTTTTAAGTATTATACAAAAACGTGTGCAATCTCTTTAAAATCTAACTTTATAAACGTACTGTTTATTAAGAATGACACGAAAATGTGTGTGTAAATCAGTGGTCGGCACCAACACAGTCATATGTTTGCATTGCGTTAGTGTGCATTTTTGTTCGCCTAACAGCGGAATAACAGCGACGTTAACAGAAGCAAATCGTAGCAGTGTGTCGTACGTGAGTGTACATGAGCGGCAGCGCAGTCGCCACGAAAATTTCCTATGAGATCGAGATAGGGCCGTGCCGATAGCTGGTGTAAATCTATGAACTTATCTGTTGTTTCTTCCTTCAATTCTTAAGAAGATAAAGCTGGCAATGCCCTAATTTAAAATTATATTTTATAAATATATAAACATATATACAGTTTGTCAAGTAATTCTTTGCACTCCCTTAAAAATGTAATATTTTGTCTTTAAATATGAAAATAATAGCTTATTATATATATTTGGAAAGGTCATTTAATTTTCGTTCGAATGAAGCAAAAATTTCTTGGCCATTAATCCATGGAATATTTTGAATTTTTGCAAAAGTCAACTTTTTCAACTTTTTTCCTCGATTTTTCACAAAAAATATTTTGATGCAAAAAAATTCTTGGAACAATTCTAAGAGTAACTTTAAAAATATTTTTGCTAGTATTTTTTATAATTTTTTGAAAACTGCAAAAAAGGCACTTTTTGCATGAAAATGAGGAAAAATGGATAAAAATGGTAATTTTTAGGATTTTCGAAATATTATCAAAAATACTAGCAAAAATATTTTTGAAAATTTTTTTTTCCAGTTACTCTTAGAATTGTTCCAAGAATTTTTTTGCATCAAAATATTTTTTGTGAAAAATCGAGGAAAAAAGTTGAAAAAGTTGAATTTTGCAAAAATTCAAAATATTCCATGGGTACTTAATGGGTTAAGGAAATTTTTGCATCATTCGAACGAAAATTAAATGACCTTTCCAAATATATATAACAAGCTGTTATTTTCCTATTTAAAGTCTAAATATTAAATTTTTAAGGGAGTGCAAAGAATTACTTGACAAACTGTATTTGATTATTTTACATTAGATGACTTATAAAACTTACTTTATTGTTTTTTTTTAATTTTTATTACTAAACTTTTAAAAACATACACTTATTGATTAGACTTCTCTATTTCTTCTTTCATATTTATTGGGTGATAGAAGTAATAATATGTTTTTTCTTATCCGATTGTAGAGTCGAACTGAATAAGTCTATCAAGCATTATAAGATAATATGTACATATGCTTGTGTGTAACTCTTTAAACTTCTCTTTCGCTTCTTTCACGCGACAACGCGACGTTGCCCTTGACCGTGGCATAAAGATGCGAGTGTTGCGCTTTGACATTGAGGCAGGGCCTGGGCGAGGGCTGAGGCTGGTGCAGGTCTGGTCTGGTGTGGTGTGGTCGATGCCAGGGCTGGGTTGGCTCGTTTAGAAAATGGCAACAAAACAGAAGTGCCAAGAAATAAGACAAACATAAACACACACACACAGACACAGACAAACGCATCGAGATGTAAATGACGATGACGATGCCAACTCGTTGACTTTGTCGCCGACAACGACAAGAACAACAAAGATGATGATGACGATGACGACCCATATCCACACATACGAGTATTAGAGAAGTTCTCCCTGCCGAGCTATAAACTGGCGTCTCTCTCACTCTCTATCCGGACAGAGTGTCGACTGTGTGGGGAGGGGGGAAAGAAGGAGCACACTCGATGCTACTTAGCATGCAACAATGTGGAAAGACTTCTGGCTTACAATTATCAAGGCAGTAGTGTGGCTCATAGATATCTTGCCCTTCCCTTATACTCGCCCTCCCGTCTCCGTCCAGTTCTCTGCTCACGACTTGTTCGCTTTTGTGCCCCACTTGGAAATCACTTGCGCTTTTTTATGCATTCATCAAAATGAAAACAATACGAGCGCAAACTCATAAAAAGAATCTCAAGACGCAACCCTGACTAAAATCAAAGTTAGATCAATGCGGAATGACTAAGGGAATACCCTGTAATAATTACTCGCCTTAGAATACGTATTTAATAAGTGTCTTTCTTATTCGATCTGAACAAAATATTGACCAATATCAATAATATTATATACTAATGAATTTCAAAACGTATACACACACAGTTTTTAATGTATTACATTTTCTTTACTATTAACTATAGCTATCATTTTGCTTAATCGCAACCAGATCGGACAAATAGAAAGGTGCTAATGGCTGGATTAAGGTTTTAAGCAATGTGAGTGCCTAAAAGTATGTAATAAAAAATATTTTATATTTAATTAAATAAGTAACGGGTATCCTATAGTCGGGAGCTCGACTATAGCCTTTCCCGCTGGTTTTGAATTGTAGTCAATCCCTCTTACATCTCAATCACACCCAATTTGTTAATATCCAGGGTATAGTTTTAAAAAAAGCAAGCAGAATATGCCTTGGGGTCTTGTTTTTTGTTGCCTGTGCTTTGTCTGCAGCTGGAAACGGCCAGGCAAAAGGCAAAACCACAAAACTAAACATGAACTGAATGCAAAATTCGCAACCATGCGTCATTAAACCTCAAGTGAGTGAGCGAGAGGGCAGATGACAGGGGGCAGGGCGAAGTGCTAGAAGGAGAAGGAGCAATGGGAGGGGTAACCAAGAGGAATTGCTGCCGATTCGGGGCACGCTTCGGCGAATGGTCATTAAGTGAGTCAGTCAGTTGGCAGTTCGAAGTTGTGATGTGAGTGCTGACTGACCAGTTGAGAGAGTAAGAGAGCAGTATAGGGAGAGAAGACAGAGGAGAGAAGAGTAGAGAGGCTACAGCATTTACGCCTACGCAGACAACGTATTAAACTCGCCTCGACAGAGAGACAAAGGGGGAGAGAGAGGCAGTTAAGAGGGATGAGAAAGGGGGACAGTTTAGGCAGGCCTAAAGTCTGGGCTCGTTAAAAACAATCAACTTAGAGCTCGTCGAGTGAAGAGGGGGGGTGTGGAGAGGGGGCCTACAGTCAGCCTCTGGTCGTTAAGCAGTAGCTGTGAAGGCGACGCTTAGTCATTAAAATCTATGTGTGTGTGTGAGTGTGTTGGAGAGTCTATAAGCAGTCCTTGGGACAGTCTAACAACCGACTGTAGATCCATGCAACGATGATAGCCAAGCGTTGTTACAGCTTAAATTAATGTTGTCCGCTTTTAGCTGAACTCGAACTTGGTTAGAAATCAAGCTAACAGACGAGATATTTCTAAAATTCCGAAGCCATGAACACTTTTTATTTGACTTTATTTTAAAAGAGAATAAAGAACAGTCTAATATTAATAATTTTTATTATTACAACAAAAACAAATCCATGCAATCGTATTTTACAATTTAACTTTTAAAATATCTGACTTTGTTATGCAATTATTTATAAAAAAAAATGTATAAATAAATTATTTAGAAACTGTATTTGATCGTCTTTTTGCTACAGTCCTCGATTAATAAAAAAGAAACATTAACTTCTGATAAGTTATTCGTATCTGAAAGATACTATTGAAAGAAAAGCTTGAAAATTCGCACTCGCTTTATATGACATCAAAAAATACTTTGGAGTATAAATCATAAATTAATTATTTAATTATTAATTAATATAATAACTTATATTAATATTACTATAATTGATTTTTCACAAACAGAGGTTCTACTTTCAACTAATATCAACTCTAAAGACAAGTAATTTGTGATTATTTCCCTCTAAATAAACACAGCTACCATATATATATTCTTCCAATTGACCTCATGTGATTATTTTCGGCTGATTTAAAATGCCATTATCAAAAATAACACCAAAAAAGTCTTGATTTCCGAGTCAATTCTTATCAGTTTCATACATTTTAGTGACACGTCTGAAACGGTTTACTGGATTCTGAATTTGTTTCCAAAAGTTTCAGTCTACATTCAGTAGTGAAGATAGCAGTGCGAACTGCTAATAAATAAAATGCAATTTCAAAGTGTTTTTCTATTATATATGGTCCTGATACTGGCCATTTCTAAGGTTACTGAAAGTACAATCAAACTTGAGAACGAGGTGAAAGAGCTGGAAAACGTGTTGGAGCTAAAAAATAGACACATTGATTTGTACGAGAAAACCCTGGCGATAAGTGATTCTTCCAATGCCGCTGTAATCAATGAATTAATGAAGCAAATCGAGTTCAACCAAAATATTATAAATCAGCTTATGAATAATGCCAATACTACGACCTATACAGATGGCCAGTTGCAGGAGTATGAAGATAAGTTAAAGAAACAAAATGAAATAATTTCGGAAAGAGACCAACAAATATCCAAACTGAAAATCGAACGGAAAACTTGTGGGCATGCAATGGAAAAATATGAAGCAAAGCTTGTGAAGAGCTGTGTTCCCTATCAAGATTCTCCGGGTACCCATCAATTATCATTTTCCGCATATCTCACATTCGATGTGTTGTGCGCAAATTTGATCCAAGGTCGGGGATGGACAGTAATTCAACGGCGAATCGATGGCAAGGAAGACTTCTACAGGGATTGGGACTCATACAAGAACGGCTTTGGATCACTTGATGGTGATTTTTTCCTTGGCTTGGAAAAGATCCATCGCCTGACGATGGATCAACCCCATGAACTTTTTATAAATGTGACAATATCCAATGCACCTTTCCTCTGGCTTCGATATGATCAATTTGCAATTGCTGGTGAGGCTGAACAATACAAAATAATCACTTTGGAATCAAATCATGAAGATAAGAATGAACTTCAAAAATACGACTTATTTAGTCGGCACAAATTTAACAACTTCTCAACATTTGATCGTGACAACGATCGCAATGAAAAGAAGAACTGTGCGGAGATACATCATAGTGGCTGGTGGTATGGAAACTGTCAATATTGGTAAGCACATACCCTGTAAATAAATATTTTTAAAAACTGTCATTTTATTTTCTTTTCTGTAATTTCAGTAATTTTAACGGAAAACCCTATGACCCTGATGACAAGTCGACTAAGGATAACCAAAAAATTATTTGGGGCTCGGAAGTCGTTTTTGATTCAGTTCAAATGTTTATTCGTCCAAAAATCAAAGCAACACTTTAATAAATATAATTAATGCTTGTTTCGTAAAATACAGACATAACTAATAGAGCTTGTTAATCGTATGCTAAAAACTTCATCAGAGTTCAACTGTTCCAATTTGCAACTGATAAGTTTCTCTTATTTCGGATTTGCTGCTTTGCCTTGTAGCACATTAAACTTTCAATCAAGCTTTTGTTCTCTTTTGCCTCTCAATGTACAAATCCCTAATAAAAGCTTTTGGCATTTACTTTGTTTTTGTTTTTATGGTTGGTATATGCAAAGCACAAGCAGAGTAGAACGAATTATCCTTGAGCGAGATCATCAATCTTCTTTTTCTGCTGTTGTCATTTTTTGCTGCTGCCCCTTTTAATACCCTAGAGCCAATAAAAACAAAGTTGGTTAAAAGGGGTATGCATTGATATCTAAATAAAATGCTTAAATTTATTTTATTTTCCATAATTTGACAGCCTAAATATTTTAATTTAAAAAATTTATTTTTATTTGTTGTCATAAAAATAAATGTATATAATTGCTTGCTTCTTTGTACAGGGTATTGCTTTGTCGAGCAGTTTTCCAGCATCCCCAGTCTTATTTGTTTTGTATGTCATTCGCCATACACATAGTTTTTGTCCAGGCATTTTTATTTCTTTTGTGCCGCCGCGTTGCCAACTCCCCCACAGGCAGCAGCCCAGGCAACAACAACAATGAAAGCTCTGCCAACTGCAGTTAGTCTTTGCTTCTTTCCTTTTGCTGTTGTTGGGTCGTTTGTCGTTGTCGTTGTTTTTTGTGGATTTCACTTTTTTAGTCATTTCCATTTATTTTATTTGCAATTTTGACTTGAACTTTTTAGCTCCCCACAGCACACACCTCTTTTCGCCCATCGCTACTTTTAGCAGACGAGACATGAGAACGGAGAGCGGAGAGCGGGCAGAGCGCATTTCATTTGTTGTTTTATTTATTTGTAGTGGAATGTGTGTGTGTGTGTATTCGTGTGTGTTTGTGTGTGTGCGATGCAATGACCTCGAACTTCGTTTGCTGTGCATCTTTGAGTTTTTCAACATTTTATTTTTGCATTTGCCCTGTGGACTATTTATTGGCGTTTTGGTTCCGTACGTTTAGTTGGTCACTTAAACGGCAGCAAGAGCATGGATTGTGGAACGTGGATCGTGGAGGATTTAGTGGGACAAATTGTGGCACGCTGTCTGCCAATATAAAGTTGTAGCTAACTTAACTTTTTATCTCTTACACTTTTGTGCCTCATTGGAAAGTTCAATTGACAAGGTGCGAACTGACGACTTTTTTATTTTCTCTCTCTCTCTCTGAAGCCTTTAATAAAAGTTTGACACAAACTTTTGCTGGACCAGGCGTGTGTGAGAGTGAGATACAAGATGGGGAGTGAGTGCATTGCAAGAATATTTGGTTTGCACTTTTGGCAGCTGTCCGCAGCCACTAAAAGAGAAAAAGAGAGACAGAGGGAGAGAGAGTGTGCATAAATGCTAGCGATAATAAAAATTGACTAAACGAACTGCCAAATTATGCCAGCAAGTTTTTGCATTTTATAAAGTTTTCGCAGTCCAAATTTGTAAAGTTCCAGCTTATAACTTATAACTTATTTTACAGAATTAAGTTCTTACAGTGCAGTGCTCTCTGCCTCTCAATCTCGCTCTCTCTCTCACTCTACCCCACTTTTTAACATTGCCAAAAACTAAATCGCATGCGAGCCTTTTTTTTGCCCACACAAGAAATCAATAAAATGCTCCTGCTCAACACGCACACAGCGACACGAACTGGCTGTGCAACTACTACCAATGCAACAAGATACAGACACAGACAGATAGTATACTCAACCCTTTACAGTGTAAAGTTTACACACATACTTGTACATACACACACATATGCGATAATAAAAACTGCAATAATATTTGTTGTATGTGTGTGTGTGTAAAAAAGAAACTCCACTGACGCAGCAGCCACTGCTCCAACAAACTGGCTCTCTTTTTTTCTCGCTCGCTCGCTCACTCTCTCACACATACAAATGCAAACGTCTCCAAGGTGCACTCGTCACCGCTCTCCAACTCGTTCGCTCGCGTGCAGTCGCAGTCGCAGCGCTCTGCCGCTGTCGCTGCTGGCGCTGACGACGACGTCGACGTTGGCAGCATTTTGCAACTGCTCTCGAAATCTAAATTTCAAGTTCGTCTCCTGCAATTTATCTGAGAGTATTGCTGCGTTTTGCACTTTTTGGCCAACTTGGTTTGGTTAGCCCTCTTTATAACAGCACTTCAAAACAACTCAACCACCCCTCTGCCACCCCCTGACTTCTCCACCCTCTCAGCAGTCGGTTAATTTCAGCATCTATCCTGTGGCCCGTTTTATGGGCAAGCGCAGAATTAAGAGCAGCGTCGCGTCGCGTTGCGTCTCGTCGAGTCGCAACCTTCCAAACTCACAACTCTTGTTCTGGTTGAAAACGAAACCGGATTTCTTTTTGGTCTTGCTGTTTGTTCCCTCGATTTTTTTATTTGTGTTTTATTTTTTTAGGAGTTTGTCTTGTGTTTGGGAGCTGCCTTTATGCTTCTTTTTCATATTTGACTGAGTTTTTGGAATGCAGTTTTATTGTATTTCACCTTATTTCAGTTTATTTTGTTCTTTGTTGCAATTTGCTTTTAATTCTTGTATCTTTTGTATTTTATTTTTGTTTTAGTATTTCTTTGCCCTGTACTCGTAACTGATTCACAGTTTCCGTGTAGTATTTTGCATATCCACGTAGTAGACGGGTTTTTGTTTTGTGGTTGAAAAAAAGGAAATTTAAAAAAACTTTGTTTTGATTTCGAAATGAAACTGGTTTCCCCGAAGTCAGTCGACATTTTCTTGAATGGTTCTTCCTTCAGCTGAATGAAGGCTATTCGGATTACAATCTAAGGGTATTTAGTTTGTTTTATGCCGTAGTAAAGTATCTCGAGCAGCGTACTAGCCTTAAGGAATAAGATATGAATGAAAGCTTTTCTATTCTTTCTTTTTTCTGCTCTTATACTCTTATCTTTGATGCAACCAAGCGATTTAAATTTGGCTTCCTTTTTATTGGCTTTAGCATCTTTATGAGTTATTACCCATTCACAACCAAGGAACTGTATCTTAGATGCTTTTAAGATGTTGGTAAAAATAAAAGCTCTTTTAACTTGAAAAAAAAAATAATCTATTGAGATGGATGATATTAATCGGATGGTATAGTATAGCGGATTGGCGGAAGAGTCTAGATTTGGCAAGAAGACCAAATCTGTGAGTTTTCTTGGGATATCTCATACAACAACAAAGCTTCGAAACTAAAGGTTTTTTGCATCCGATTATTCCTATGACAGCTACATACACCCATTCGCATATGTCTGCGTACATCCTTGTTTTTACTTAAACAGCTATGTAAGTAAAGTGATCACGGTAAAAAAAATATATTTAGAAAGGTCGTTTAAATTCCGTTCGAATGATACAAAAATTTTTTTAACCCATTAAGTACACATGAACAATTTTGAATTTTTGTAAAAGTCTACTTTTTCAACTTTTTTCCTCGATTTTTTACAAAAAATATTTTGATGCAAAACAATTCTTGAAACAATTCTCAGTGACTGCAAAAAAAAATATTCAAAAATATTTTTTGTCTCAGCAATGTTGAGTGATAATTTCAGCTTTCTATGTTTAACCGTTTGGCCCACACGTTGATACGTCACTCAGTCAGTCAGTCAGAACAAAGAGTTTTATACATGGATTTTATATATTTTTATTAACTACTACTGTTCCAAACTTTCGATTAGAGGTTTCTTCCTTCAATGATGTCGCTTAATGCGATTTATGTGGGCGCTAAATAGTTGAAAATCAACATTTTTCTTGCGCACATTCAGGGTAATAACCATGCAGTAGAGGAGCAGGAAAAGCTTCTTCACCCGCAGGACGTAAGTAGCGCCCATGCCGTCCGGGAAAATGGGTGCATCCCAAGCACAATCGTAGAGGAAATAACCCCCATTCCGAGTAGAGGAATAACCGAAGGCTAGATAATGTTGCTGGCACTCGAGGATGCCCCATTTATAGCGGGTAAAGAAGAAATTGAGAGCCTCAAAGAGTCCCATGGTATCGGAGGTAGAGCCACTATAGAGTTGACCGGTGCACGCCGGCTCAATTTGCACCATGAAGTGAATGTCCTGAAAGTCGCACTCCATGGACAAATCCCCTGAATGGAACTGATCTACAGAGCTCTTGTTCGTCAGGAGACTCTGTCTGTAATACTTGTCCCCATTGACGACAATGGCGTCAAGGAACTTTGGTGTCCAGTCTCCAAGATTTCTAAAGGCGCTAGCCGCACAACAGGCGACGACACAACAGGCCAAGATCTGTTTACCCCTTAAATGGACCTGGAACCAGGCGGCCCGCGGATGTAGTCCACCCCACAGGGACCAGAGATGTTCAGAGATCTCGACATCGTAGTCATACCATTTGCTCTGCTGACTCAATTGCCTCACAGCTCCCTCCATGTTCCTCGCCAGTCGGCGACTCCAAATCGGAGGACTCCCCGGAGTCATCAGCCAGGTCATTGTCTCGCGTCTCGCTGTCAAAGGTAAGTACCGATCCAGCTCCCTTAAAATACCTTCGATAATGTCGTGTGGATTTCTCAATTGCCGGAACATCCTTTACATCCTTCGACTCATCACGGAGTAGCCTAAACTTCCGCCGGAATACTGGTTTCTCTCTCAATCCAAGGGTATTTAGCGCCGGATCCGAGGTGGGATAGTAATCGCTCGAAAGCAGCTCACGCACAAAATTCGTGGACTGACGAGGCAACATTTCGATGCAACTTCTCCATCTGTTTCTTAGAACAACTCAATGCATAAATTCTGATGACGAAAACGATAGATAAAAAAAACAACACAACAAATTTAGGTATTTCAAATATTGCAAATAAATATCGACTAACTGAGAAGAGAAATTCAATAACAACTATAGATTAGCCTACTCGAATTAACTAAGAAAGCTTTAAAAAAAAAAAAAAAAAAAAAAAAACTGGATCGATCAGTCAAGTGGTAGTTTCCTTAACCCCCTAAAAATGTCTTAGAGCTAGTTTAGTAATTTCTCAATTAGTCAACTAAAAAAGCTCGCGGATTAGATCTTAACTTTTCATGGAATTTTTGAAGGCAGTTTCGTAGTTCTGGAAATAACTTAAGTAGATCAGATCTATCAAGTAACATATTCGGACAAGTATTCATAGAGCTTACTTATAAATATATAAAAACTGTGATTAATTGGCCTGCTCATGAATAATTTCTGAAGAAAATAATCAGGTATCTTAAAGAATGCTTAAGAATTTTCATAATAAACTTAAGATCAAGTTTTAGGTGGTCTGATTAATATATGGAAATGTGGCTATTAAGGAACTAAAACAAGTATCTACAGAATAAATAAAAAGGTATCCCAAGCAAATTGAAAATTTAAAGAATCAACTGAAAAACTTGAATGTTACTTAATCAGGTGTGCTACAGAAATCACAAGTGAAAGCGAATTTAGAGAAAAGCAATTTCGCTTGGAAAATTTCACCGTGCCACAGAACTTCGAGTAATTTATTGTTTATAGCATGTTCACCAACCTTTTCGAACTAGGCTGCCAGGGTTGGCCCCTTCTCAGATTAAATTTCACAAGGGTTTGTTTAGCAACTTAAGTTTATCATTGCAGAATAGTAGGTAGTTGTTTTATTTCTTCTTCAATTAATATTATTTAAGTTATTCATATAATAATTGATATTGTATAGCTTAAAAATATTTAAAAGTTATTGGCGCGGCAAACAAAATATGTGACATTATTCTCATGGCATCGGACGCCACTGGATTAAGTGATGATTTCGTTTCACCCAAAAATGTTCAGATGAATTGACTGTGGCACGGAGAAATGAAATTGACGTGAAACTCAAGTGGAAGAGATTTCTGTAGCACACCTGCATAGTCCCCTTCCAATTAGTTTCCCCCTAAGAGTGTAAAGACAACTGTGCAGCATTTATCACTTAATTTAGAATACTTAAGAATTTATTACATAACGTTTATCGGTCATCAGTTGAGGACAAACACAGAATTTGAGTTGGCCACACCTTTATGACTTTCTCAGACAATTCAGACGAGTCTTTCGTATGCAAAGTACCATAACAAGGTCCAAAGGTAACAATCAGAGTAATTGTTACTCTTCCGAATGGGGTTCTTAAGTAAAATTGGTAACTGGAGAATATCATTTCATCTCTCATGCTTGAGAGAGACCTACAATTTAAGCTCATTTATTCTGCACACCTCGTTGGAGAAGTTGAGTATGGGATGCATGAATTTCCATCTCGATTTGGGAGAGTCTTTGTCCAATCTTTTCGCGCATTGATTGCAGTGTCATCATATCGTTAAATGCCTTCTCCCTGTTGAGTAGCGTTTGGTTATATTTCCTGTAGAATTCTTCCACTTTTAAATCTAAACTGTTCATTTTATGCTGAACACCTTCAATATGATTGCTGAGTGTTTTGGAGCGAGTGATGAGGGTATTCAATGGTTCCATCACATTCTCAATATCAAGCTCAACTTGAGCTAGATCAATGTCAATCTCTTCCTCATCTTCGCCATCATTGGATTGCGTCACATTCTGTGGATCCTTTCTCTGCATGTTGTTCATATAGTATCTATGTATCTTCAGTAGATTTAAACGGAACTCCTGCCAATCTATGCAATGGGCGTTGCTCTCCAAATTAGCTGTAAATTGATTAATATCATTGATAATCTTTGCCATATCTATCGAAAAGTCTTCAGGAGTTTCAATGTTCCTTCCCTCGATTTCGCAAACCTCCATTAAGCCTTTTTCCAATACCCTTTCTCTAAGATAAGCTGGCCTAATATTAGAACTCAATTGCTGTACGTATTGTTCTCTTAGTTCCTCGATCACCGGAGAAACCACATTCCTGAAAAGATCCTCATTCTTTTCTATAGAATATGCCTTTGGCAAATTATCAGAGTATGTTCGTATTCCCTTCTAAATAAATAAGATGAAATTATATATTCCAAAATAGAAGAGAAGAAACTATACAGACCTCCATCAGTATACCCTTTAAAGAGGCATAATTGGCATCCAATCTTAGTTTTTCCGCAAACTCATCCCTCGTCTGTTGTACCAATTCATCTCTTCTTCTATTCGAATTTAGCTGGCAGTCCCCAATAAATTCACCAGCTCTTAATTTCAAGTTGCGATCACTAGAGCATTTTCTAATACCTCTCTGTAAATTGACTTTGATACATTTATCTAGCTATAGATTTATATATTATATGTAGCTACCTCTATAAGTATGCCTTTCTGTCGAACTTCCCTGGACTCCGACCTCTGCTCCTTCAACAGTTCTCGACGTTGTTCTACGATCTGTTCCAATTTCGCTGGTAATATGGGTCCCAGTTTACTGCTCTTTCTTGAGATTAAATATCTGGAACGCGTGGGCTTGGCATCTATCATTGTATCTATAAAGGTGGGCATTGCCTTATCCATAATATTAAAAAAAAAAGTATATACTTTAAATTTTGGACTGAACTTTTGGAGAATTTGAATATGAAGTACTTCCTATTGCTTCGATTGAACTAAATGTGACATTTTTTTGAGGGAAAAAGCTAGGTTTACTCAATATAACTCTAAAAATTAATGATAGTTTAATGGAAAAAAAAAGAAAATAATTCTGTATAATTTTAAACACTTTAGACATCTTAGACATATCTTGAGAAAAAAATATTAAAGTGAAAATCACAATTTTTCGAAGATGTTTTCTGTACTTAAGAAATTTAGAAATGTGTGGATTGATAGAAATGCAATTTTTAGATTGTAAAATAAGTTTTTGGAATCAATAAAACGATATATAGTATGTAGATATGTTTCATTTCGGGGAAGACAGGGATTATGCATCAATTGTATTAAAAGAATGTAAAGAATAAACAAAATTCTAAAATGCTTTTGTGTAATGAAAGCAAAATGTTTAAATTTAATTTAAAAAATGTCGAGCCTTAAATCATAGAAATTATGAACAGAAATAATTGATAGGATATTTATTTTCTTATTTATTCACCGTTGAAAGAATGCAGGGATCGCAGCTAAGAGTTATAAGAAACTGGGTAAACTTATGTTTTCAATTTTTACTTAAAAATCATAATAAAAATTAAAACATAAGTTTTATTTTCAATTTTTATAAAATAAATTTAAAAATAACTTTAATTTTATTTTTTTTTTTTCATTATAAAAATTGAATCTTAGAGTTATTCTATGATTTTTTTAAATAAATTTAAATTTAATTTGTATTTTATTATTCTTTTTATTTTTAACATTTATTTATTTCTTTATTTTGATTCCCAGTGCTACAAGCTAACGCTTATTATTTAATGCACTAGTCACTGTTACAAACATCGGTTTTTTAAAATATTATTAACATGAATCCTTTTACAATTATGAAGGAAAAGAAAAAGTAACATATAATCGTAAACAATCCCTGATTTAGTTTGAGATTTATCCTAATTATAGTTTACAACCTACTTTAATTAGTTTAATTATTTGATCGATATATTGTGGTACATGTATTATGAACTATATTATTGCTATTGTTTTTTTTTTTTTTTAAGATCGAAAATTAAGAGATTTGTATTTTACAAATTATAATCATTACGATCCCTGATAGAATGGGAATAAATCAATTAATAGATTACCATTTGTGTGACACACCAAGTGACAAACGTTTTTGATGGGCACTGTTGGGGTTCCGTTGCAAATGTTAAGTGGGCAGTGGTCAAAAGTGGAGCCCAATTCAGGAGAACAAGTGCCGCAAGCGAGCAAAACGAGTAATGCGAGCAAAGCGAGTAAACGAAGTTCGCGTTGCAGCAACGCATTAGCGTAACCGATAATTTGAAAGGCATCGTAAACACGTCGTAAATTTTGCACAAGCAAATTTAGGCTTTAATTTTCTATAAAAGACAACGGCGAAGCATTGAACGTCTTCTTCGTTTCGTTTCGTTTTGTTTCTGTTTTGTTTTGTTTCGTTTCGTTTCGGTTGGGGCATTCCACAGTGCCACATGCACCGTCGCATCGGGTTGTGTTGCGTTGTGTTCCCCTCTTGGCAACTTGCAGCACGTAATTACAGCCCATTAATTTGTGTATGCTGCTGCTGCTGCTGCTGCTTCTTTCACTTGGCGCATGCATGATAAGTGCCACTTGCCCAGCCCACAGACTCCAAAAAGAACTCGGTAGCAGAAACTCCATCCCATCCTTTCTCCCTCCGTTCCTCCAACTGCTTTTGCCACCTTTCCCTGTTGCGCATTTGGCTTTGATGAAAATGTTTCCCATTTCTTGGCTTTAAACTCTTTCTCCTGCTGCTGCTGCTGCTGTGTCTTCTCTTTCTTCCCCTCTCATTCCTCACTTCTTTGACTGTGCAACGTTCAGTCTTTGTCGAGGTGTAACCTATATTTTTCTGTTATTTTTAATTAGAGCCTTTGCTCCGTCTACTGTCTACTGTCTACAGTCTGCTGCCTACCATCGTTGATTATTGTGCAGCATGTGGCAGGTGCCCCTTCCCCCTCGAACTTGCCACAACGCGTGAATTACACACACGTTGCAGGCAAATTGAACAGCATTGGCATTCCAGCTTGTAATTACATAACTTGCAGCTGGAACTGGGCTCTCTAGACGGACTTAGGCCTATCTCCATCTCCTCTTTCTGTATCTCCATCTCCTCCTCGTGCCACATGTGGCAAGCATGACAGTAAATGCAATCGCAGAATTGCCTTCTGATGGTTTAATCAATTTATTTAAATGCTAAATGCTAATGAGCCTAATTGCAGAGTATCCTGCGATTGTTATTCTCCAACTGATGGCAACTTAAATGCCCCCAAATGGCGTGTGTGGAACGTGTTGTGGTTTCAGTTTCCCCCTTTGACAGTCTTTGGAGATTTTAAACATTGGAATGCTACACCAAAGAAATCAACTCTAGTTGTTAACTAAACTATTCGTAAGAGATCTATTAAATACGTTCTCTTCAAACTGAAAGATTGGATAATTATATAGCTGCTTGTGAGAAATATACTTACGTTTGCAATTACTTTTAAGTGTATTCTTAAAAACATTTAAGGAAAATGAATAACAAGTGTATCCTAAAAGTGTCAAATTATAAATGATCACATTTGAATATGGAAAGTATACAGAATTTTATTATACTTATATCATTGAATGCTTTTCTACCAGATCCATTGATCCAGGTTAAGAAAAGTATTTATCTAATTTTATGAATTTTTGTTTATTTTTCATAATAATAAAGTTTGATCTTATAAATGTAAAACTGTCTAAATACGCGCTTTTAAATTCATGATTAAAGAAATATTATAAATTGTATTTAAAAGTTGCCAAAATATGCTAGGATCGTTAGATAAATTTAATGAAATAGGAATTACCAAAATTTCAAAAATTTCTCTTTAATATATACTTAAACATTTAAATAACGATAAAAGTTATTCATGTCAACAATTCTCAAATAGCTATCTAGTAAAATACAGGGTAGGCCATTTAAAGTAGAAGCATTTGTTTTTGAAAAAAAAGAGGGAAAAAATTTTTTTTTTTTTTGTTTTCATCTCATTCATTTATTTCGGTCCAAGGAGAAATTTTCTAGTTAGTTTTTGAAAATGATATCGCGTAAATGGCCACCATTAGCTTTGGCCGCAAAATGCCCTTTTTTCGGCATTTTCCATCACTTTTGCCAGTGTATCGGCCGATATGGCTCTTATTTCGCGGCGTATGTTGGCTCTGAGTTGAGCTAGTGTCCTTGGCTTGTTGGTGTATACCTTGGACTTCAAGTAGCCCCATAAAAAAAAGTCTGGCGGCGTCAAATCGGGTGATCTCGGTGGCCAGTCATAATCGCCTTTTTTCGATTTTTTGGTTTTCACAATCGAGAAGTTATTTTGAATGTAAAGCTGAACAATTTCAGCACGTTCTTTTGGAGTGTACTGTTCCATGGTATAAATTGTCTTGAAATGACGCTTTCAACGCGCTATGTCATTAGTCGATCTGACAGCTCTGTCAAAAGCTATAGGGTTACCCGATGCTTCCACTTTAAATGGCCTACCCTGTATAAAAAAAGAGAGATAAATATTTATATTATAAAATAAAATATTAAATTAAATGATTGAAAACACAAAATAAAAATTTAAAAAAGTATTCATCCGATCGCAGCCGGTAGGATTCGAACCTACGCTCCCAGAGGGAATCTGATTTCTAGTCAGACGCCTTAACCGCTCGGCCACGACTGCTTCTTGGCTGCTGGCGGAACTTTAACCCATATGAACTTGAGCATACCAAAGAAAACAATCGAAATAGTTTAAAAATAGAATTCGAAATGTAAAGTGGGTCAATTGAATAAAAAAAATGATAAAAATAATCAAATAAATATGTATTTAGGAAATAACTTTGTTAAGCTAAAAAGATTTGTGTGTGCAGCGATCGGGAGAGAGTAAGAGAGAGAGAGAGAGAAAAGGGGAGAAACGTTGGCAAAAAGAGGTTGGAAAATGTGGTGCAGAGCCAATCGGCTGCAAATCAAGGCGTCAATTAAGAGGAGAAACGCTGCCGGCTGAAGACAGCAACAAAAAGGTGGAGCCACGATCCACTATCAGCCACGCTCCGACTCTTGATCTTGCCGAGACACAGACCAAAGACTGAAAGATCGAAGACCTTGCGGCTGCTCACAACACATCTACCTCTCACTGTCTGACTCCCTCTCTCTCTCTCTCTGTGTTGTCTTGTCGTCTCTTCATTGGCACCTGCATTTTATTTTTATTTCTGTTTATTATTATCTGACGGCGGTAATTCGCTTTTGATGTCGTTCAGTCAACCAAACCGCCTCCTAAGTCGCTGCCGTTGCCGCTGCTGCTCCTGCTGCCTATCCTAAGATATTGATAAAGTGTTAACGGTCTGAATTGATGGCCAGACACAGCAGCCACAGCAGCCCCAACAGCCCCAATAGGCCAACAGCATTTGTCGCCAATTTGATGGAGCTGCATTTCAACAGTTGTCATCGGTCACTCGAGTACAACAGGCTTGATAAATCGTTGCCTGACTCCTGATCAATTGCCCGATAACCCTCGGACTTGTCCGCTTTAGACAGATCATTATAATAGGACAGCAGTTCCTCGTTAACTTCGATTACCATCTGCTTGGACTTCCTATAACTGCAGAATATTGATTAGCATTTTATCCATCGCAGCCTTAAAAAGTACTTTCTTTCCTCTCTGCATAGTTGTAAGTTTAATTTTCAAGGGCAGAAACTCTAATCCTCTCAAACTTGAATTTTTTTAATAACTACTGAGATTTTATATAATTTTATCTACTTTAATATTCAATATTTTAGGTTTTAAACTTTGATAAATTTGCAGGGACTGCAAATAAGAGTTATGAATGCTAATTTCAACTAAAAAAATCAATGTGAAGGAAGTTTGCTACAGTAAAATGGTAAACACCAAAATTCCTATTTCAGCCGGAACTATTGATATCAGCCAAAAACTTATATTTTCAATTTATAAAATATAAATCAAGTTTAATTCATATTTTTAATTTAAATAAAAGTTGTGAAATAACTCTTATTTCTGATGTTTTCAATAAAAATAAAAATTAAGAGTTATAACTCTTATTTGTAACTTTTAAAATAAAAATCAAAAATAACTCTTAATTTTTATTTTTATTGAAAAAAATCAGAAATAAAAGTTATTTTACAACTTTTATTAAAAAAATGAATTTTAACGATTATTTTTTACTTTTTAAATATAAATTAAAAAAAAGAGTAATTTCGCAACTTTAAAATAAAAATCTAAAAATAATTGTTAATTTGAAATTTTTATTTTAAAAGTAATAAAAGTTGCGGTCCCTGTAAATTTGTTATCATCATGAAAATAGTTCTTTGGGTTGACCGTCATTTAAGGTTAGATTAAAAGCTTTTACTATTATTTAATATTTTTAAGTGCTTTTATATTTTATCATGAAAATTATTCTTTGGTTTGACCATAATTAAGGTTAGATTCTAAGTTTTTCTTATAAGACGAAAAGTCTGAATTAAAATGTACTTTAATTCTGAATATTTTAAAATACATTCAAGGAATTTTATCGTATTTTTTTTTTATTATGAGAATTTTAAAATATGTTCAAAGCAATTTATCGAATGTTAAAATTCCCATACTGAAAATATATATAATTAATCTAATCGTTTCGTTAAAATTTACTATTTCTTAAAAGGAAAGAAATGTTCGATAACAGTTGAAAAAGTTAAATATAATTTTAAATACTTATTTCGTTTAGAAAATTGATTTTTACAAGTTGTCAAATTTGTAATCTTAAGAAATTCTATCCTAATTTTGGTGATCTTGAATTCGCCAAGTGAACAAAAGAAAAAGAAGCTCAGATCGTTAGCTGTTAGAATATAATTTTGGCCTAAGAACATTGATTTTGCAAAGTTGTCTAAGAAAAGTCAAATCTGCCAAGGGAAATGATCCCATATCCCTTAATCTCTAAGAGTCTCTGTTATTTGGTTTGTCTTCAACTTCCTTGACAGCAGAGAATAGAAAAAAATGAAAGAAAGAAAAGTTCAAATCGTTAACCGTTAGTAGCAAGTGAGTGGTATGTGGCATGAGGCATGAGGCATGAGGCAGCAAAACAATGGAGGTGGCAGAAGACCTAACCCAAATACCAACGCATTGTCGAGGCTAATGAGCTAACCACTTAATAGCCCGAGTCCCGAGTGCCGAGTACCGGGAGTATCTGCAGTGCAGTGTCTAGTGTCCAGTGTCCAAAGACTCGCAAAAGATGCATTCCTGCAATTCATTGTCCATAACAAAAGTGTGCGCAACTTTAATTTAGCAACGCTATAAATCAAATCCACCAAAGCCCAGAGAGCTAAATGAAGTAGTTAGCCAAGTGTTTGGTATCCCCCATTCATCATCATCGCCAGACGGGAATTCAATTGACGCCCGGCCCAAGGAATGCCTTTGACACACGCTGATCAGTTGAACAGAGATAGATATTTATTGTATAGATATAAATAAAGCGAGAGAGAGATAGAGAGATAGAGTTGCAATGAGTTGCATGAGGCGATAATTAGCGCGCAATTGTCGTCGTCATCATCATCGTCCCAGGCTCTACTCTAGGCTAGATCACAGTCATAGTTTTCCCTTCTCTCTTCTCCCTTCTCCCATCTATTCTCCAGCTCTCTGTCCCCATCACGATCATCGGTCGGCCTTTTTCCTCTGTCTGTTTTGTATCCAGTTGTACGTGACGAGCACTTCAATTGCAGTCAATCAATGACGCAGCTCAAAAACATTGCTGCTGATCACCAGCGATCACCTGCCATGTCGCCTCTTCTTCCCCCTTCCCCCCTTCCCCTTCCCCTTAACTCTTCTCCACTCTCTATTCTTCCCTAGAAGCAACTGTAGACAATTGTGGGCTGATTATGGACGCGCCCAATTGTGATTACTCGCATATTTAATGGGTTAATTTTGTTAACAAATCCGGTTCGATTTCTTTGTAGTCGAAAAGGAAATTGAAGTTTAGCCTTTAAGCTTTTAAAATATCAGCTTTTTTTGTCTAAAAATGAGCTTTCCCTAAAGTCAATGTGTTATATATTATATATATTTTTTCTAAAAGCTTAAAGTTGCTTAAAGCTTACAAATTTAACTACTTTCTGATACATTCAAACTCTAGTTTAACAACAGCTTAAAAGGGCTTTCCTTAGTCTGACTTTATTCCATTATTTACAGTAAAAGTTCCCTGAAAAGCTG
This sequence comes from Drosophila suboccidentalis, assembly GCA_037043435.1. NCBI lineage: Eukaryota > Metazoa > Arthropoda > Insecta > Diptera > Drosophilidae > Drosophila > Drosophila suboccidentalis. The sequence goes on from JBAMBK010000035.1 coordinate 44,094, forward strand.
ACTGCTATTTGACAGGTAAAACTCAAAGCTCCTTAAAGCTCCCAATTAAAACTGACTTAAATTTAAACGAAAAATTCCTTTCCAAACCAAAATATGAAAAGCTCCTTAAAGCATCAATTAATCCTCATTAAGAATATTCTTTGCTTTCACAATTTGACAAACACTTTACCTCAAAGATCAAAGTTTCTCAAAGCTCAAGAATTGAGAGCTTTTAATAAGATATTTGCCTTAGTCCGCCGCATAAATCAATCAAGAAATCGTCTAGCTCTATTGCGAGTTGACAAGTATTTACCAAAGACTAGACTTACCTAACTTTTCCAGATGCTTATCGGAGTCTTCCTTTTGCCTGGCCGAGCGTAATCTTTAATCAGGCGTCAATCAGGCTGTTAAGCTGACTTCAGGCAAACCTCAAACAGACCTCGACCAGCCAAACAACAAATCCAAATCACTGACAAATCATGTCACAGAGAATTTCGCACTGTGGCATCAGCAAAATGACACGAGCCGATAAGTCTGGAACCGGGAATAGCCAGAGGATGTGGCGAGAGGCAAAACATAAATGGCCTGGTGTTAGGTGTCTGTTATAGGCACTGACAACTGTCAATGATAAGACCACACATTGCAAAATCCAAAGAGGGGGCATGCCACGCAGTTTTTCAATTAGCCAACAGTAAAAAGGGTAAGAGAGAGAGAGAGTGAGAGAGGGGGGAATCAGTTTGCGTGCTTATAAACAATTTCTGGAAAAGGGGATTTCATAACAAGTTGCTGGAATTTGCGAGGTACATGCGATAATTGTGAAATTGCCTTGTTGCAATTGCAACTGGAATTCTGTTTTACATAATTGTATTAATAGTTGGTTGCCATCACGATATCTTAGCCATCACCCACCCCCTCAGCCTCAGTCTCTGTCTCTGTCTCTGTCTCTATCTCAGTTGCAGCTTCAGCTTCAGTTTCAGCTTTAACCTCGTTCTCTTTAGCCGCCTCGTCAGACTATGCAAAACAGCTGAGCTGTCAGTTTGATTTATGCCCCACTGATGTATCTATAACTAGAAGTGCAAGGGATTATTCAGCAGATACTCTGATGAGCAAAGCCAACAGTTGGCTTAATATTACAATTATAGAAGAAAAGCACTGATTTTATATATTTATTTATTTTACAGTCAACAGACGGAAAACATTAATTAGAATTATAAAAAAGGAACGTGAAATTAACAACTAAATTATATTAGAATAAAACAAAACTTTACTTCGTAGCTGAAAAGATAGAAATTCAAATTAAATTCAATTTTGTGAGCTTTTAAGATGCTTAAGAGCTTTGGGGCCGTTTTTTCAATGTACATATAAGTTTTATTCAACAAATAGTTTAAAATTTGACATTAATTTCTATATATTTTACTTCAAATTTCTTTTCTTTTCAATAGTTACCAAACACCTTATTTAGACATTGAAAAAACGGGCCTTAACTGTTTAGAAACCTGTTAGAGAATTAGACAAGGCTTCCAAAAATGACTACACTTAAAATAGCTGGTTGACATTGATTAAATTAATTTGAAAAAGCTCTTAAATACGATTTTATTAGCTTTTAGGAACTTTAAGAAAGATGAAAAGCCTTTTTTATTATTAAAACTGTTTCTGTGTACCTGTAAATTAGACAGCAGCTTAATTCAATAGCTTTAAAACATTTTAAATTCTCTCTTGAATAGCACTAAAATTTGTCGACTGATTAGGAAATAATCTTTATTAAAATATCTATAAGAAACTTTAAGCTCATAAACAACAATTATTGTCGACTGTCCAAATTCTTTATAAGGTCCTTATCAAAATTATAAGACACTTCGATTATTTCAAATATTTCTCATGATAGGCCATCTAGCTAAAAAAAAAACATATTAACATACTTCATAAACAAATTCCAAAGTGTTTCAATACCTTTTACTTCAAAATATTAAGTGTTGTTACTTATTTTTAAAATAATAACAAAAAGTGGGGTTTTCAACCATATCAAAATTATAAGACATGTCTGGTTTAAAGTACTTATAAGCTAAAAATATCTATTAAAGTCGTTGAATTTCAATAGTTCGAAGATCCTTGGCATCTACCAACACCAAAAATTCTCATCTTCTTGGAATCTGAAAGTTTTATCAATAATTTCGGGTCTATCTGACCCCATTCCCTTATATATGATGTTTTGAGATCATTAAAATTTTCGGATCTTTCGTATTCCTTATAGACACGCCTTGTTAGTATACCGCAGACATTTTCAAGTGGATTTAGAGCCGGTGAGCATGCTGGCCTGTCCATTATATCGACCGAAACCTCATCTAAAAACGTTTTTGTCGGGCGACTTGTGTGTATTCGGCCGTTTTTCTGCATGAAAACATAAGGATTTTCCCAATTTTCATTTAAATATGTAAGCAAGCTTATATCTAGGATACGTATATAGTCAAAACTATTCATTCCAGAGCTGTAAAATTGCAGGCTTATCGTTACGAACTTGTTATATGCTCCCCATACCTCTACTGACCCGCCACCAAAGTTTCTCTTTAAGAAATAAAGAGGTTTATTTCCCAGATCGCGCCAGTAATGGTGAAAACCTTCAGGTACATCGAGATTAAACTTATTCTCATCAGAAAAAATTACCTATTTGGAAATTAAACAATAAGACTGATGCAAGAGACCAATATATCATTTTCCTTACCGAGCCCCATTTTGTTTCCAAGCTCCTTAGAGCAAAACCGATCCGCGCAGCTTTGTAAGGGGGGGTCAAGTGAGAAATCTGTTTGTGCACACCTCGGACAATGTGTCCAGACTCATTTAAAGTGCGCCAAACAGTCATGGAAGACACTTTTTTGCTGGTAATTGCAGCCAGATGGGCACAGGATGCCGTCGAATTAATGACTTTTTTAATAATGCGCCGCTTATCAAGGTCATTTAAAATTGGGTTTCGATCAGGGCTTCGGTTTTCACCATAATCTTGGAGATTCTTCCACAAATTGGAGATTGCGGTCCGACTGCGAGCGATTTCTCTCTATAACTTGGTCACAGTCCAGCCGGACTTCAAATATGCAAGAATGGAGTCCATTTCTTCCTCCCGAAGCAATGTGGAGCCACCAATTTTATTTAATTTTATGTAAATTACTTATGTAAGAGATAATCAACTCAAAAAATCGGAAAGTTAATCTTTAAACTTCATTTATTTCAATATGTCTTATAATTGTGATACGGTTGCAAACAGTCCAAATTCTTGGACCTTTACGAAAAAATATGTGAAAATTACCAGACAATGCTAAAAATAACACGTAACGGTAAAACTTCATAGCCAATTCATTGTTCTTTCGTTCTCCATTATTGTTTTTGGAAAACTCGAAATGACAAAGATTTTACGAGGGGAGGAATACAAATTATTGATGTGTCTTATAATTTTGATAAGGACCTTATAAAACAACCCTGAAGAACAATAAAAAAAGTCGAAGAAAAATTAGGGATCCACAAAATAGCATGAAGAGTGTGTCGTGTCAAAGAGCTTTTGACACGCAGCCATCTCCATATGTATGTGACCCCCCGTCCGCCCCAATTCTAACCCTAATTAGCCACTTGCCTGCCACGTGTCTCTCGTGTTAACTCAAGTGTTGCCAGCGACTGTGGCTTTTGGTTTCTCATACGTTTGCTTTACTTGTAGCTTTGTTATTTGAGACCACCAAGGAACCACCCAACCACCTAAGCAACTCAACCCGATCCAACTCAACCCAGCCAACCACTCAACCAACCCAAGCCAAGCTCGTGCCATGTCGCTCACTCCACTCGGAGTCCCTGACATTTCTTGTTTCCGGTTTGCTGCATTTCGTCATCGTCAACCTTTTTCTGTTGCACTTTTCTTAATTAAAGAGCGCATTCGAGTTTTGTATTTAGTGTGGTTGTTGTTGTTGTTGTTGCCACCACCTTACGTTGCACCAGTTGCCCACTTTGTCGCCTAATCAACAGCCCCACCACCACCAGGCCATGAAGTGGCTCTCGGGCATCACAGAGGGAGAAACATGTTTGGATGACATTGACATTTCAGATCTGTGGTAGAAAGTTATCTCTTAGCTAAGGGAAATTTAAGGAATTATACCTTAAGTCATACAATATATCATATATTATGAAATATTAAAATTTTTCAACGATTTTGATCTCTTTTCTTAAAGTTTCCTAAAATTTCTCTCTGGCTCGTTCTCAACTCACATACACGACACACGCACGCAACAGCTTTAAAAGCTCAAAGCACAAGGCATTACAATCAGGCAAACGAGCGAAAGCTCAACAAAACAACAACACACAGTAAGAAATATTGATTAATTCAATAATAATAATAATTTTGGAATATTATTATTAATTATTTATAAAAGTCTTTGTGAAAAGAACTTTTAAAAGAAAACTTCATAATTCCATTTCCTTAATAACAATAATAATAGCTTTTGAGTATTTATAATTAGTTTATTTTTTTGGTTAAATTTTTTAATTTTTATGTCATACTTTTAAATTAATTGTTGTGTCGGCTGCTTTAAGCCTGACAATAAATAAAAAAATAAATAAATAAATTTCCTTAATAATAAATATAATATTTAATTTAAAAATATGTCAATGAAAATATACAAAGCTAAAAAATGTACATAAAATTGTGAGTATATTTAAATAAATGAATAAATCCATATCCATATTTACAATTTAAATATTTAGTTTAATTTATCTAAGTAAAGTTAATTACTTTAGCAAAAATATATAATTAAACTTAAAATAATAATAATTTGAAATGGTATAAAAAAAGTTCAAAAAGAATATTAAATGAATTTACAAATAAATTTTCTCGATTATAACTAAGCAGTAAGTGAATACAATTTCTTTATTTTATAGCCCCTTTATTTTTGGCCAATTTTCACTGTCATATTCGCAGTTATTTGCAAAGTTCAATCGTGAGAAAATCAGCCCACGACTTTCCACAATTGCCAGCCAGAAATTTCTCTCGAACTTTAAATGCCTTGTTTAGTTTTCACCCGAATTGGATTGGCGGGTTCATGACACCACGTGGGCAACAACAACAACAACACACAGTCACACAACATTTTGGCGACAAACGACAAGTTGTTGTTGTTGAAGTTGTTGTTGTTGTTAGCTGTTGATTGCCTGCAACAACATGCAACAAATCAGGCAACAGGTGTGTCGTGCGTTGCTGTTGCCGTTGTTCCGCCAGATATCAAATTTCAGCTTTCTGGACAGGCGACTCCGCATTGAATGCTACTTTTTGGACAGGTGGGCAAAGAGCGGAAAGAGGGGTAGGGGAGGAGGTAGAAAAGTCGAGCTTTTGCACACCATTTGGTTGGCCAAACAGCAAACAGCTAACAGAAATTGTTTCAAGGTTAGTTGAAACGCAAACTCGTAATTCACATGACGCGCCAGGAATTGGAAGTTTATTTTTTGCCTTTCTTCGTATTTTTTTTTTTCTTCAGCTTCTTTTTTTATCAGCTCTCAAAAGCGAAACTCATTTAAGCAAATAAAAGCCGAGTGCGGTTTCAACTTGAAACACGCAAACAAACATTTTTTTACAACATTTTTTTCCTTTTTTTACTGTGGTTTTTATACCAAGCTACATTTTTAAATTAGGGTATATTGGTTTTACCACGAGTTATAGCTTTTAAATGAAAAGAAATTATTATTAGGTATTAATATAATTCAAGTCTATAAAATAAATGAGTATAAATTAGAATTTCTTTCTCTATACTTATATTCTACGTATATACTTATTTCTATCTATAAATCAATGTCTCTCTTCTCCATATTTTGTGTCTACCTTACTCAAATAATATTCTTAAATATTTAACTTTATAATTTTACAATATAATTTAATATTTGTAAAAAATATAACTATTTTTACAGGATAACAATTGGTCGCTATTCCACGATTTTCCCTCATGCTTTCATGAAGTCTTCAAGTGGCTTTTCTGGCAGACAAAATGTGTGTGCCTGTTTAAACCAGATTTCGTGGCTTTCATTACAAATTTTATTTGATTAGCTGGGCAGCAGGTTAAAAGAAGTCGAGCAGACTCCCTGGCAGGTTAACCCACTCTGTGTGAAATACTTAATAATATACTTATTAGCAACAGCTCCTAAGTATTCCAGTCTCTCATACTCTTAGACAACACTTAAACAATGCTAGTCAATTGTTCTCTACACTTTCTTATCTCAGGCGGGAGATGCTTAAAGAAATGTTGTCCAGAGGCAAAACAACACATAGATACAGTCATCATCTGAGGTTCCAAGTCCCTGACCTTTGAAGAAGCAGAAGAGTACCAAGATAAGTATTGCAAATCAAAGTGTGTGGACTTTAGTTTACTGACAATACCACAAACTCTTCCATTGATTGTATTTCCCTGTCTCTCTTCTATTATTCCTTTTTTCTCTTTGTTTTTACGCATTAATTATTGATGCAGAAAAAACGCTAGTATTATAAAAACAGTCATTTATTAACAATTTCATTATTAATTGTTTGTGCTTAACCATCAAATGGACAACAAAAATGATGACAAGTGGAATGCGATGAAGACTATAAAAAAGTTCTCATTATAAATACAGTTTTTTGCCCATTGTTTGCATACCAAAGAATCTATTGCAAATCATGCTATTCACTCTTTTTATGCCCATGGGCATTACAAACGCTTAATCTATAGAAAAAAAAATCTATTAACTGAGAGAAATTTAATTAAATTTAGATTACATATATAAAAGATTTCCAATCTAACTTTCACATAAATTTCGCTTAAATTAACAAACTATGTGTATCAATATCTATTATATATTTGTAAATTTAATTATTGTCGAATATCTCTTATAATATAATTTTGAAATCGTATATAAAGGCGATCTACCATTGCATTGAATATGTTTTAAGCACTTTATAATGAAATATTTTAAATACAATTATTGACTATCTATTATAAAAAAGGTTTCTATGAGAACTAAAAAATAAAATAAATGTGTCATATAAATTTAAACATATTTATTAGGGTATTTAGGCTACTGCTAAAAATGTATGGTACTTTTAATAAAATTATATTGACATTCTTTTTTACCTTAATCAAACAAGTTTAATGCTCTTCCAATTATCCAATTATTTTAACTTTTGATGCCAAATGAAGCGAATAAATTATAATTATTTTATTAATGCAAATTGTGCGTAGTTGCAAACATTTTTTTTATAATTCATAGAACATTTATAATTAATTTATTATTAATTACTGTATAATGGGTTTTTCTTGCTGTCAAGCAAACTTTTTGTAATGAAATAAAATTAACGCACAAATTTCATTATAAATTGTGTCTGCAACAAATTGTAATTTATTTTGTTTGATTTAATTCGCAATCATAAATTTAAAGCTCACAGCAAGCGTCATTTGTATGCAGAAAAGCCCGAACAAAGAAATACAAATATTAATAAATAATTTATAAAATGTGTGTGTGCAAATACGAAATTCGACAGACCGCGACCAGCCGCAACAAAAAAAAAAAATTAAAATAAAATAAACAATATGAAATAAAAACCAAACGTGGCAGACAATAATTAATAAAATGATCAAGCAACAGAAATACATATTTGAGCAACTCAAACAAAGCCCACTCTTAACTTTATAATTATATGATAATACTTATGATCATATAACACGAAATGTCAAGATTGCAATTTGTAGAAATATAAGGGAAAAGTCAGCAGATAAATATTAATTTTATAAATAGGCAAAAACATATTCATAGAAATAGTATTAAATGAGAAGTGCAGTAATTATTATTTTATTTCTATGGCATTAAAGATTTTTCATAACTAAAATACCTGAACAAAAAATTATTTAAAATTTGTTGGAAAGTTCAGCATAAAAATGTATTTTAAAAAAATATATATATATTAATAGAAAAAATATTATATAAATAGTAAGTGTAAATATTATTAAAATATACAATAACATTTTTATTGAAGTAATTATTATTTTATTTCTACACTCTTAGCAATTTTTCGTAAGTGCACAAAAATTTTTTTAAATATGGGCATTTCCACAGAAATGTCATATTGATTAAAATCTCACATCTCGTGAAATTTCCTTTCAAAAATGTACTATATTTAAGTGATTTATTTAAGCAATATACGCTAAAAGAAATTCAATAAGATGAACAGATTCTACATTGGAATAAATTCACATTTTCTATATTTTTGCCCATTTTCTTAAAAATTGATTTCCAAAATGGACCGTTTGTATTCTATCGATTACACTAAGAAGGATAGTAAGATTGTAACTAGAGATGGGCACGGGCCTCATTTTTCAGGCCCGACCCGACCCGAGCCCGAAATTCCTAATGGAAAAAAGGCCCAAGCCCGCCCGATATTTTTGCTGTGAGGCCCAAACCCGCCCGGCCCGGCCCGAAAAATTAAAAAAAAAAAACAAATTTTAATTTACTTCAAATTTTTATTTAAAAATAAAATCGTATCCAAATTTCGCTGCGCGATGCTTAAAAAATTCAAATTATCGTTCATTTCGGTCAGTTGGTTGGATGATCATAAGCGATAGAACGTCTGAGCTTGTTCAGAAATCTAATAAAAATTCGGGTATCAAAAATATGCCATAGATTTGGCGTGTTTCGGGCTTTCGGGCTTTGAAGTTAGGCCCGAGCCCGGCCCGACCCGACCCGAAATGACATTTTTCGGCCCGAACCCGAAAATTTTGTAAAAGGCCCATGGGTCCCGAGGCCCGGCCCGACCCGTGCCCATCTCTAATTGTAACACAAATCATTTTAATACATAGAAATATATTGAAAGTTTACTTTACAAGAAGTTTTTCGAGCTGTTTCGATATTTAATTTAAAAAAAGACAGACAGCAACAGCATAAATATTTTGTGAAACAAAATGTCGCGTGCGACATGTCGTCAAATCAAATCAAATCAAATTAAAAAAAAAACTACTTAATATTTTTAAATCAAACAAATAGCATTTTTTAAGATAAATGAATGCATTACATTCTAAAACAAGTGGGAAAGGCTATAGTCGAGCTCCCGACTATAGGATACCCGTTACTTATTTAACTAAATTGAAAATATTTTTATTGCATGCTTTTAGGCACTTACATTGCATAAAAACTTTAATCATACATTACTATTGTTCTATTTGTCCCATCTCGTTGCAATTTAGTAGGCTAATAGTTATTAACATTAGTTAACGAAAACTACAAAAAAAAACCTTATATCTTAAAAACAGTGCGAATGGTGGTTTTTCGCAATTTGCGAAGGCGGAAAGGGGCGTGGCAAAATTTTGAAACAAACTTGATCTGCGTGGGGTTTATAGAAATCTGTGTGCCAAATTTGGTTGCTCTAGCTCTTATAGTCTCTGAGATCTAGGCGCTCACACAGACGGACAGACGGACGGACGGACATGGCTATATCGACTCGGCTGTTGATGCTGATCAAGAATATATATACTTTATAGAGTCGGAGAGGCTTCCATCTCCCTGTTACATACATTGCAGCGAATACAATATCCCCTTTTACTTATTTTTATAAGTAACGGGTATAATTAATTGAATCAAAATATTCGCTCACGTTTTGCCGAAATCAGTGCTAGAACTGGTCGACGAAAAAACGACTTCTATTTGAATCGCGTGCGAATGCCTTGGTTTTTATTAAATTATCTTGAAAACAAACAATTGCCCAAAATCAACACTTGCACCAATAATAGTGCTAAGTAAGACCTTTAAGTTTCCCCTTTTGTCACAACAAAATTATATTTTATCATATATTTTATTTCACTTTGAATGCGTACGAATGTCGCATTCGACATTAGAGAATTACCCATATGCCACTTGATTGAGCTTGATCTTCAGTTAAGTTCAAATGGAATGCATTTTGAATAAATTGAAATAGACCTCCCATCCTACAGCTGGCAAGTTACAACTATGCCAAAAGTCGTTTATCTTTCAAACGAAATCTGTCACACGTCCAACATATTTATTGGCATTGCGCCCCCGGGACACTCAGGCATATGTCTGCTGTCTGCTGTCTGTTGTCTGGGTCTAGAGGTCCAGTTTGACAGTTAGTCTGCTCCAAATCATGTACAAATAAATGCGCCAATAAATTTCATCATTAAAATCACTTAATTTTGATCTACGATGAAAATAATGAAAAATCACCAATGCCAAAGCCAAAGTCGCCAAAGACTGAAACGAGATCCCAAGTTGGACCACATCAGACCAGGACAGAAGAGCAAGGCTCTCTTTTTGGCTTGCAGTCTGCAGTCTGCATAAATCATAAAATAAAAGACACTAAAAGCAAAAATAAATCACTACAAGAAAAAAAAAAGAGAGCCATGCAAACCGGGCGAGCATTAGAGAAACTTTTTTGTTGCCTCCATCGCTGATCCGGTCTCTGGGTACGAGATCTGGCAGCAGCTACCAGGCGAAAATTAATTGTAAAGCTCGCCGCGCAGCACACGCTCCAACTGCAGCAGCTCTGACTGTCCACGTCCAGGTCCAGGTCCAGGTCCAGGCCATCTACATAATTCCCGCTGCGAAGCACCACGAGACCCAAACGTTGTCATTTGAAATATGACGCCCAGTTTTCTACTTCTGCAATAGATACGAATGTCTCGCCTATTTCTAATGGACTTGCATGTATGTACATTCATACATGGCGTATGCGATTCTAGGAACTCCCAACAATCAAGCTTTTTGCATACCCTTGCTGAAATTATTATGACTTTTACATAGCATATGCAACGCATATTACAATATATATTATTAATATATATTCTTTATCTCTCAAGGGACTTGCAGCAACAACTGACGCTCGCTGTCAGCGCCACAGTTCAATTTATACTTCTACTTACAATCCACTTTAACAGCGCCGCTTGTTCCACACACATCCTATTGTGAATGCTCTCTCTCTCTCTATCTCTTATTATAAAAGGGCTGACACTGTTAATTTAATGGCAAAAACACACGCACAGGCACATAGCTCGATTTACATTCCACTTTACATGCTGATTGCAGTTCTCTCTCCCATATTTCAAATATGAATGCTCCACTTAGATTCCACAATGTCTGTTCTTTGCATGACAGCTTCCTCTGCTCACCCAATCGTAAAGGCTTACACTTGCATAGATTCCACTATTCTCTTAGATTCCACTAGCTGCAGTTCGATCTTCCTTATCAATATTATCCTGGCTCTCTCACTGCACAAGGATTACGCAAATATCTTCCATTCAGATGCCACTGTGCAAGGTGAATTTACTATATATAGTAAATACACCTTGCCACTGTGCATACTAGCTATTTACTCTTTTATAAGATCACAAACGTTTACCTTCCCTCAGCGGACTCTGTTCTCTCTCTTTATACCTGAACAAATTTGGTACAATTTAAAAACTTTACATGTGCTACAAAATAATTTATGCTGAATAAATTTAGAGTTTACCTATTTACATATTTAAAAATTAAAAAAAAAAGTGCTGGAAAACTGGGAAAAATACATTTGAACTTTGAAAAAAACCTCAAAATGAACAGATTCCTCACGAAAGTTGTTTAAGTTTCATCAAGCTTTACTTTTTTTTCAAATTCACAACACACTCATGCACTCACACACACTCACAAGTCTATTTCTAATGGAGGTGCATGTAAATGGCGTATGCAATTCCAAGAACTTCTCATGACAGACAAGTTTTTCATTTAATTTTTCCGCAAATGAACGTGGCATTTGTAATGCATATGTATAGGATTAGAACTTGTTACCAATTATTCAACTTCAGTCATTTAACTGACTAATTGGGCTTAGAGAATAACAATTTTAACATAGAATTAAAGAGCTTAACAGTTAGCTAAGATGAAACTTGTTCAAGAAACTGACAGCATTATAAATCAAGTTTTAATTAAGAATAGGAAAGGAGCAACGAAAATGATTATATTTTATTATTATTGTTAATTGTAATAAAAAGTTTTAATTCATTTATAAAATATCTGTATGTTTATAGTTCAAGCCAGAAACATCTTTAGAGGAAGAATAAAGATATTATTCTTCGAAAATTTTAGCTTCCGTACAACAATTCTAAAGTCTTAATATTGGGGAAATTCCTAAAAAGCTTTCACTGAATTTTAGTCAACTGATAGTTAAGATTGCATCCCAGAAAAGTACAGTTGTCACATAGTTTGCTAGTTGCTTACTGCAGAGCGTAACCAAATGCCATCAGCAGCAGCACATGCCAAATGGTAATGACTCTACGACATTGTGGCCTAAACACTTTGAAATTGCAGTTTCTCTTGTGGCCCATAAACTGGCCACTTGGCCACTGTCTGGCAACTACTACTGTGTCCCTCTGTGTCTACCTGTATCCACCTGTGTGTGAATGAAACTCGCCACCCGTTGAGCAATAAAAAAAAAAACCGGCAACTGCTTCATCTGTTGTTGGCCTAAAGGCCCGGCCAGTTGGCCAACGAATAGTGGCAAATGTAATTTAATAAATTAATTACATCAATTAGTTGCTGCATTTTTATTGAAATCCCTGTAAATATTGTGCAAGACACATCTGCATACCACAATTTCAATTTAATTTATAGATCATTTCTCACAAAACTGCGACTCAGAAGCTGAAGCACAAGATTAAGGACAATCCCAGGGGGCGTTTCTCCATTGAATCTATTACAAATTTATGCAATTGCTCTAAGACTTTAATTCATTGATATTCTTTAACATTTTTCCTTTTCTTTTTGCTTTGAGTAATTTTTTGGGGTGTCAACGATGAGCGTGAATTTTTATGGAATCCTCCTTGTATCAATTAGTTTTAAACGGATTTATTGATTGCGATTTAAAGTGTTAGAGGAGAATTAGATAGTTTGTTATTATACAGAGTAAAATATATTGAAAGTATAAGGCAAATTATTAGAAACAATTATAGTACGCGGTGCTACAAAAATGAATCAAAATAAAACTTCTGGGATGGGACATAGCGTAGGTTGTAGGTATAGATAAATACATTTTTTTAGCATATTAGAATTTTTTGGTGCACATCGAACTTTTAAATTACGGTGAAAAAAAAACCGTAATTCAATTCCCTTTTCTATTTTCTATGTAAACAAATTTTTTTTGTGTTTTTTTTTTTTACATTTTTTGACTTTGGTAATGTTTTTCAACACTATTTTATTAGACTTGTATTTTTATTTAAAAAGAACACATTTTTTCGAGTAATAAGTGTGTCTATTTTCTAAAATCGGACAATAATTGGCAAAGCTATCAGGTGTGCCACAGAAATCTCTTCCACTTGAATTTGACGTAAATTTGTATGAAATTTCCCCCTCCCCTCATATTCTATTTGTTGTTGCGTAGTTAGCAAAGTAGTTAACAAAGGAGTATTTTTCCATGAATTTTTATCTAAAAAAATTAATAACTCAGTTAAATATCACTCGATTTTAATAAACTAAAAAGCAGAAGACGTACCTCAGTAAAAGAATTATAAGTGACACATATTTTTGTTGAATTAGAAATGCACAAGTGCAAGCTAAAAGATTTGTGGTATGCAGTTTTATTGCTTATAGTAATAGAAAACAAAAACAAGAAAAAAAGTTTCAGAAATCTTAATTTAATACAGAAAAAACTTAATGTTAATTTTTACTTTATTATAATATATAAACTGCCGGAAAGTTTTAAACACTATAGGGGAAGGCTTATTCCACAGATCCTCTATTGGATTGGGGTCCAATTCCATTGCATGGTCACTTTAAAACTGGTATGATTGTTCATTAAAATACTCGGAACTCAGCTTTTCACAGGGTATTGGCGCAATATCCTGCTAAAAGGTCCATCCATCGCCGAAAACTGCCCACCAAGCTCCGCCAGCTCGACGTCCAATTACTCCTCATAGATTTCGGCATTCTCTCTGGACAATATAAAACACATTGGACTCTTTCCCATATAGAAAAACGTGGCCTATACCGTAAGCGGTATCTCGCATATCTGGCCTATATTTCTCACAACTGGACCGCCCAAATTAAACTTTTAAAAATAAAAATTTTAAAAAATGTAAGTCTTGAAATAAATAAATAATTAGAAAAAAAGATTATTTCCAAATCAAAACACCCTCAAAGCGCAGAGGTATTCCCGAAAAATTGTTTGTTTGATAATTTGCGAGTTTGTGTTCATTACACATTTTGTCACCTGCATTTATTGTCACCCGAATGTGAAGTGACTGGGTGTAAAAAGTCAACTAACCGAGCTGTAAATGAACTCGGACTACACGGGCCCTATTGTCAGCCTGAGCTAATTTATAGTGTTACAATGGACGTGACTAAACTGCAAGTAGCACCACAAATCGCAGCAGCTGGCAATCTATTGATTGACCAAAAAATACCAAAGAAAAAAACAGACAAGTAGAAAACAAGCAACAGTCGAGCGCATGGGACAGTATGATACCCTGTGTTCTATTAAAAATTAATTTGTACATTTATTTGAGTGCATAAAAATACCACACAAATTGTATACAAATTGTTACAACTCAAATTAATACTTATTTGAAGCAAAAAACATGAGTTTCTGTAGTTTCCTGGAAATTCCGGAGTTTTCTAAAAATGATTGAATTTTGTCAAATGTGGCTGAAATGAATATAAAAATTAAATTACATCTATGTATAATGTTCACATTTATGTGTATACAATTTTTACTTCTCGCAACTTTATAATTTATGGACTGTTCTTTCTGAATTTTTCAGGATCGCCGCACAACAAAATTTCCTGAACAGCTAATTAGTTTTAAGAATATAAGTTCAGAAATGTGCTTACAAATATGAATTAATTTGCAAGAGTCGAGAACGGGAACAAAAGTTTATCTGCATATGGTTTACAAGAAAAAATCATGCCAAATTTGGGGCCCTTTGATACAGATAAAAATATACTTCATACTCTATACGATCTGACTGCCTCTCACATACTTTTGCACAAAGCTGATATTTCCTTTGGGTAATACATATATCCATGGGTATTAAAAAAGTGCTCCCAGACTGCTGACACGTGGGCAGCGGGCCAAAAAAAGTCCAATCAAATTGTTAGAACATCAACTGCATATTGATGATGATGACAACGATGACAACGCGTTGACTTTGGTGGGGCATTTGGAGCATTGTTTCGACTTGGATTTGGGTTGAAAAAAACAAAAAAATTGAAAACTGCAAATGCAAATGCATCTATACAAGTTGTGAGGGGTTTGTTTCACTTTTGGGGTCAATGTCAATTTTGTTTTGCCCGCCATGAGGTCGTGTCTCTCCCCTTCCCCCTCACAGTTTGGGACACGCGTTTGGCATCTTAAACAGCTGTTGAGGTTTGTATAAAGCCCAGTTAAGTGTCGACAGTTCAGTCAGTAGTTCCAGTTGGTTACAAACAATGAAGCGCAGCTCAGTGATTATTGTCTTGGTCGCCTTTTGCCTGAGCCTCTGCCAGGCGGATGTGCAGCAACAGCGTCGTCGCTATCAGCAACAGTTGCAGCAACAGCAGCAACAACAGCAACAGGGCTACAACTATCAGCCAGCGCGTCTAGAGCAGATTGCCCAACCCACTCGCACCTATGGCGCCCCACAGCCTCAGCAATTGTACAGCGCTCCTGCATCCGCTCCTGACTCCTCTGCCGCTCCCGCTCCCGCTCGCCTTCAAGCCAAGCCCGCTCGCTTGGTGGCCAACAGCGAGGCCCAGGAGGACATTGACGATGCCGCCGAGGAGGTGGAGGTGCCCAAAGCCGCAGCAGCAGCCCCTGCCCTTCCAGTTGCCCCTCCAGCTCCCGTTGGCCCCGTTGCCACGCCATCCATTGTTTATTATCCCGCTGGCGCTGTGAGTTTTGTGCAGCCAACGGCATTTGCCAAGTTCATAACGGCACCTCAATCCCCCGCTGCTGTTGCAGCAGCCGCAGCTCCTGCGGCCTATGTCGCTGCTCCCCAGTACTATGCCGCCTACTATGGCTAGGAGTAAACTAATATAGCCCACTGTGTATCAATAACAGCTCTAAATATATCGAATAAATCCCTGACCTTAATAGCAAAATAAATAAAAATTGTTTTTTTTTTCTTTTCAAAACTTTTCTAATATCATGCACACTAGAGTTTTTATATTCAACATTTATTATAACTCAAAGCTTAGTTATATAAAAACAATTAAATGCTTAATCTAAACTCCAAGTCTTCCTATATTCTTCCTTCTATTTGTCTTATAAAATAGTAAAAATATAACTAATAAAACGAATAAATTCCCAACCTTGATTGAGAGTTGTAAAGCTATTAGTTTAAGTCTAAAGCATCAGAGAGTATATCAGAAATATTTGATAACACAAGCTAAAGTATCGAGAAAAAAATAAAATTAATGTTGCGAAAAGAAAATTTAAATAGAAAACTAGTGGGAAAGGCTATAATCGAGTTCCCGATTATAGGATACCCGTTACTTATATTTTTCAAGCATTTAAAACAACAAATACAAATGGTTGCATACTTTTAGGCGCATAACTTACTTAAAAGACTTAAATCAGCCATTACTAACGTTTTATTTGTTCGATCTTGTTGCGATTAAGCAGGATGAGAGCTTAGGTTGGTAGATAACATTAATTAGCAAAGATACTCCTTTTTTTCATAAAAATTTTTATATTTTATATAAACAGGTTTTCTGCTACCTTTAGTGGCAACTTAATCTAGTTTTACATAGCTAACTCTTTATCCCTCTATACTAAGAAGATTAAATAGATCTACATCTACAATTTTTATATTTCTGACTTAAGTTATGAACCTAATATTACATTACAGCTATTATATTAATAAATAAACGTACAGTAACTACTATAATATAATATACTGTTGCATTCCCTTTAATCATTTTGCAAGCTAAAAGTTTAATTTTATTGCACATCTCGTTAGTTTTAATCGACTTAATCATATGCCAAGTGATGACCTGCCACCTTCTTCCGTTGCCCCCTCTGATGTTACCACAAATTGTGATTAAGCTGCAACAGCAGCGATCTCTGAGACGCATCATCAAGCCAGATTTGAGTAGACCTCTGTCCCTCCCTTGTTGGCCAAGAGAGCAGGAGAACTGTTGGGAATACGGTAGGCATGGTAAGCCCAAGTGGAATAGGCCTAACGAGCATTTGTCGAAAGCAGAAGGCTCAAAACAGTCTGACAATGAGTGAGCAAAGATAATCTATTATGACCGTAACAAGAAATAAATCCCAACTCGGTAATCCATCATTTTACGACTTGGCAATCAAAATAAGGAGTTTAGCTAAGTCACTAAAAGGAATCGGGAATGGACTCCAACTCCAACTTCAACTCGAGCTCCAACTCCAACTCGGAGTCAGACTCAAAAGTCCGACAAGCGGACAATTGGACAATGTGTGGCCAATCAACGGCCAACAAAGTTGGTTAGCTGCTTGCTAACCTGGCTTACTAACTGACTGAGCCTGCGCTAGCGATGGGAGCAGCTTAAATTCCATTCCGTACGATACTATTGGTTGAAGATAATTTAAATTTACTCGATGTAGTCTTTAAGAAATTCACAAAAAAAACAGAAAGTTAATTTAATTTATTATGTAATTATAATAATATTTGTATCAATAATATTTAAAATCTTCAGTTATTTTAGTTTCGATTAAACTGTAAGATATTTCATAAGCATATTTGAAATACAATCAATCTAGTCTGTAAGAAATTCAAAACAGAAAGTTAAGTTATTCTATAAAAACTATGTAAATATTATAATATTTGTATCAATATATGTAGTTTTAAAGGTTTAGTAATTTTAGTATTGATTAAACTGTAAAATATATCTTTCTTTAACATTAAGCGATTTTTGATCATTTTTTTCCTTTTTGGTACATAACATAATTTTTTTTTGCTTTATTATTTATCAGTAATTTTCTTTAAGTAATATTAATATAACAAAAATAGACGGTACTTTTAATGGAATTGTTTTTTGTACGTAGGAATGAAAAACATTAGTGATGGAACTTATATGGGCATTTCCAGAAAAAGGTCCACCTCGCCCAAAAACGTAAAATTGATCAAAAAATCGCATCTTGTGAAATTTTCTTCCAAAAATGTATTTAATTTATTTATTTTAGCAATATACGCTAAACGAAATTATATAGGAAGAACATATAGATTCTACATTGGAATAAATTCATTTTTCTATATTTTTGCCCATTTTAATTAAAAATTTACTTCCAAAATGGACCGTTTGTATTCCATCGATTACACTAAGTAAGAGAGTAAGATTGTAACATGGATCATTTTAATATATAGAAATATGTTGAATGTTTAATTTAAAACAAGTTTTACAAGCTGTTTTCAATATATCGAAACAAATTTGATGACCAAATTTCTTGGCACAAACTAGGTGGAAATCTTGTCACGTTCGCGATGTCGCGTTAAAAATTACTAATAAAACTTGTAAAATCAATAAAATGATAGTTACTTATCAAAATTATTTCTAAAATGGAAAACTAAATTATTTTAATTTGGTTTAAGAGTATTTTCTTCCAAATTACTCGCCACATTTCGCAGACTTTCGCATTTGACAAGATGAAGTCAAACATGACTTCCATTTTTCGTCGCGTTCGCTATGCATTGTATTCTATAAATAATTAAAAAACGACAAGTCTTCAAAACTTGTCTTTTATCATAAAAATAGTGTTGATAAAATGCATTCAACACGTGAGAAAACAGTTTTGAAAATGTCAATTTTTGCCATTTTTTTTTCACTTAAAGACGTACAAATGTCGCGTTCTCGATCCTGGAAATACCCATATTTGGTTTTGTAGTTTTGGGAATCCCCTAATTAAATTGTAAGAATATTTGCTTATGATAAACAATGTTTATTACATAACTACTGTCAAGTTGTTTGAAAAAATCCTGGTCTGAAATCAAATCTTATGACATTTAAATTTAAGGACACAAAATTTCTTAATTTTAAAAAATGTTGTTGCATATATTTAATTTTGAAATGACTGCATAAAGATTTTGCTTTAACTCTAAAACTGTAATAAAAAATATTTCAATTATTTGTATTGTAATTTTATTATTCTAATAAACAATAATTTCTTTGGCACATTGTGATTCACATCATGTGTCGTGCTCGTGTCACGCTGTCATCTCTAGCTGCGGCTAACGAACAAGTCGAAAGTCATGTTTAACGTAAGGCAGAACTAGAAGCCAAGAGGCTCTCAGATTGAGCCTGAGCTGCGATCAGGAAACATGCATTTTCGACATGCTCCATACACATTGAGGCCAAAATCAGCGGGATGGCGGTCAAGGGGAAAAGGGGGGAGATGAGTGGAGTGGAGGGCGCTCAAAGATAGACGAATTCAAAGCTCAATTTACGGCAGCCTGACGACTTGGACAAGTGGCAGCTTTGGGCCATTTTAGAGTCCATATGCTGACGTCTGACTAGGCAGTTCGTCCGTCTGTCTGTCTGGCCGACTAAATAGTTGCCAATAATCCGTGTCCAAATTGATCGGGTTGCCGTTTATGGTAATGGACGAACTTATAGTAGATGCCAAAATGTTGGCCGTTGGTCAACTCCCAACCGTCGAATGCTTCATTACCGATGCACAAACTTGGGCGTGCGTTTCAAATGATTTGCAACGGTTTTCAAGCGGCCGCTTTTGCATTATTATTGCTTCATTTAGCCAACAACAATTCCTTGGCCATGAAGAATGCTGTCAATTAGCGTAAGAGAGGAGCACCGAACACTGAAAAAGATTGAGTTATGCCTTTTAATGAGCTTCACTGACGATTACCAGACGGTTGAAGGGGTAGAAGCAAAGGAAACCCAAGCAGTGACTGCTGCTGCTGATGCCACGCCCCTTAACTAAGCCCATTGGGAACTGCTCATACATTTTCAAAATCGCATTTAAAGGTGAAGGTGCAACAGTTAGTGGGCATATCTGGTTCACTGCCTCTTGGAGCCATGCCAGCCAGCCAGCCAGCAAAGCTTAGCAAAACGACTGGCAAATTGAAAAGAATACAAACAAAATATGGGTTAGAAAGAAATGCACGAAACAATATACACTCGGAAAAATATGTCATCCTAAAATTAAGTATGTTCGTACTGCACAAGTTTCATATGTCATTCTTGCGTCTTAGAATTCTCAACTGATTCTAGCCGCAAAAACATCACATCAACCTAGTACACAGAAAAAATTCAAGTATCAGATAAAATCAATCCAACGCGGTGTCAAAAGTTCGGTAATCCCGAATTTTCTTAAACCAAGCACAAAATACTTGGTTCAAGATATATTTTTCAATTCTTTCTGCGCAAATATAATATTTTGATAATTGGGGCGTTTCAAGAATATAAAATGGTATTTAATTTGGTTTTTTAGCGCGATTTTTATGTTAAATTAAAAAATTTAAACGAACTTAAATATGAGATTGTTGTGTACTAGAAAAAATGTGATCCGATCTTTAATAGACTTAAATTAATCCACAACCAGGATTTTAAAAAGCGAACTTAAAATAAAATTTTCATTCTGTTTTGGAAATTCCGAAATAAGTTAGCTTTTAAAATCGTTTGTACTTGAATATCGCCTGTTTAAGTACGGAAAACTTGAGACTTTTTTTCCGAGTGTACATAAATACCATGACAAACGCATACTTGTGAACGAATACTTTAAGCTAAGGCCAACTTTAATATTAGCCAGTTTATGCAGGGCACAGTATCAGTTTACAAAAATCACTTGAGCTCACATGTGTGGGCGTTTGTATTTGTATTGAAGCAAATGAATTTTCAAAGAGAAAATGAAAAATAAGCAGCATCAAATTAAAAAATAACACATATCAGCCGAAAAACAGTGCTAACATAATATATTAAATTTCAATAAAAAAAAATACAAATTTTGGACGTCTGTAAAAGATATTTGCAAATTTTGTATGTAAAATTTAATTTTTAAGTTGAACTCTGTTTGCTTTTAAAAAGCGCGCAAATAGCAGTTTACCAACACATTAATTTTACAAACTTTGTGAATTATTCGTTTTTAATAATTTTAAAATAAAAAATATACAAATAGTGCTAACAAAAATGGATACAAAACTTCAAGACCCTAGCTTTATATTAAGTAACTATGTGTCAAACAAAATTGTTTTCCTCCTTGTGACGTCATTTCGAAAATACTTTTATTTCAGACAAACGTTTTGTCTGTTGAGCACGCCACCTATGGGTTTGTTTGAAAAGTAAATTCTTAACGAAGAAAACTGCACGTTCACTTTGGTGAGGCTGCCACCTTGTTTTGCCAGAGTTGGGCCAAGGCTGCCACTCAGTTGCAACTTTTTGTGTGTTTTTTTTGTAATATTTTTTACATTTTTAATAAAATTTAGATAATTCTTAAATAATATTTCAAGAGCAATTCAAAAAACCAAGAAAATTATAAATTTTCTAAAATCATTAAGTTAATTTTAAATGCTCACTTTTAACATTTTTTTTCAACTTGTTAAAAGTGGTCAAAAATTATACCGATGCCAAGGCTGCCACCTTCTATTTTTGTGTGTGCCAAACCACTAAGCAAATAACCTATAGAGAACCCATCCTATACAACTGAAATGTCACAGAAAAAAGGCTTGCGAAGCGTCCACAGCGAAGTGTTACCGATCTGGCAATATTGTTCTAGTGGAATTCATAAGAGAAGCGATTTTATTTTTGAGGCAGATGTTTGCGAAACTAAGGCATGTGAAATTTGAAATACCCTCTACCCTTAAAACTTTTAATCCACATCATTTTATTCAAAACAACACCCTACATTTTTATAAATTCTACTCGAATAATATTGCCAGATCGGTAACACTTCGCTGTGGACGCTTCGCAAGCATTTTTTCTGTGACATTTCAGTTGTATAGGATGGGTTCTCTATAGGTTATTTGCTTAGTGGCCAAACTTGGCCAAGGCTGCCACCTTTTTTTTGTCGATCAGCTGATTTATTTAGAGGTGTGTGTGTGTCTGTTGTAGAGTTGGGCTTTTTAGTTCAATTTGCTGACCAAGTTCAATCGTTCATTCTTCAGTCGTGAACTAAATCAGTCATTTAGTTCAGTTGATCATTTGGTCAGTTGGTCATGAACTATGAACGAGATGGTTTCTATTCAGTTGGTCATGAACTATGAACGAGATGGTTTCTATCACTGCGGGCGGCAGTCCGCGCTAGTGACGAAAGCAGCACGAAGGGTGCGAAGGCGACTAGCATATATACACAGGAAGAATGGAAGATTTGCTATGACTGTCCGATCAGGTCGAGTTATATACCGATCGAAAGGTATCAACTTAACTTACAAATGTGCATACTAAGACTTTTAAAAACTCACCTGGTTCGTGAGATAAACAGGTGTAAGGGGGAGGGGCAAAATTTAAATGATTGGAGCTAATGGGGCCGTTGGAGCCTTTCTGAATTTTTTTTTAATTTTTAACTATTCTAATCAAAATTACGCGTCGAATGACACCTCGATCATCAAAATCCGACCGAAATTTTTAGGGGCCTTCCGAAAATGAGATGAAAAGTCAGTTTGTCTGTTTGTTTGTTTGGATCAAATCGTTGATTTAGCTTAAATGTTTGAATGAGGACTTGTTCCCGCTCAAAAATATAGAAACGTTTGTTCTACGACTTTTTCGAAAAATCGCTAGTTTAGCGGGAAATCGCTAAAAACCGCTAAAATTTAAACCCTCATATCATCCAAACGATAGAAGCTACAGATGCGATCTATATATCGTTGCAAAGGTATTTTTAAGGGCTCTTAGGCATACCTTCAAAGTTTTTCTTTTAAGTAAAAAGGCTACAGGTGAAACAAGGTATTTTTTTACACATTTTGGCGATTTAAGAAAAATCTACACATGAGATTACTTTAAAATATGTTATATGTTATAGGCAATTTGATTCCGCGTTTTTTGACATATAACACGTATCTGTCAAAATTCGTTTGGACAAGATATTACCTATTAACTGAATATACCTTTTACCTTTACACTACTGCATGTACATATGCAGTATGTACACTACTTGCACTGCTTGCAGTGCATGTGGAAAGATACTGCTTGCAAGTGGTGAATTCTTTTTGCGGCAGATGAAACATTTTGTAATTCCGATTACAGCAAGATCGAAATATATTTATGAATATATATATTATATTGACAAAATAGTTTTGTCAAAAGCAGAGGCGATTGCAAAAATTTCTGATATCCCCCAAAAAAACCTCTTTACGCGGTAAAAGTCTAGTGACGAAAACATTTCCATGCCACAAAATTTCTGATATCCAATTTTTTGACGAAATATATTAAATTTTTTATATATGCTAATTTATTATATACTAGGGGGCTCCGCCCCCTGCTCGCTTCGCTCGCCAACCCCCGCTCGTTTATTAAATATGCCAAAAAAAAATATTAATATACATAAAAGGAAAAAAAAAATTGACATTCGGCACTTTGCGCAGCTTCTTTGCACCTAAAAAAATAACTTTTTGCGCAGTGCCGAATGCCAATTTTTTTTTTCCTTTTATGTATATTAATTTTTTTTTTGGCATATTTAATAAACGAGCGGGGGTTGGCGAGCGAAGCGAGCAGGGGGCGGAGCCCCCTAGTATATAATAAATTAGCATATATAAAAAATTTAATATATTTCGTCACAAAATTGGATATCAGAAATTTTGTGGCATGGAAATGTTTTCGTCACTAGACTTTTACCGCGTAAAGAGGTTTTTTTGGGGGATTCAGTTGGTCATGAACTATGAACGATATGGTTTCTATTCAGTTGGTCATGAATTATGAACGATGAAATGTTTCTATTCAGTTGGTAATGAACGATGAAAGATGAATTGCTCAGTTGGTCAGTTGTTTATGACCGATAAACGATGTGAATTGGCTTCTATCCTTCATCGTTCAGACCAATCAATTTGATTTGAGGAGATGATTTCTTTAACACCTGTTTCTTGACACTGAAATTTATTTTAAGATTCGAATAAGTATAAATAGCAAATGCGTTTTAGTTTTAGTACTTCATTAATATTTTTTGACTTTGTTAAATATAAAAATAAAATAACAAAAGTAATAACATAGAAATTCAGTCTAAAAATAAAAAAATTTAATAATAACGGACCAACTGACCAAATGAAAGACTGAATAAGTTCATTAGTTCATTTTAATGACCAGTTCATTTGAACTTTTTCAGAACTAAACGACCCAACTCTAGTGATGTAAAAAAACATCGATGCATCGAGCATCGATGTTTTTTCAGCGATGTTTCTCGATGTTTTCCGATGTTTTTGTTGATGCCGATTTATCGATGTTGCATGGCGATGCATCGATGTTTTGCAAAGCATCGGCTGCCGCACTTTCAATACGCTCTGATCGCCGCTCTAACTGTGAATTTATAGTAATTTGAGCAGTGTTTGCAATGCCTAAGTGAGTAAATTTATTAAAATTTGTCAGAGATACTATGGCTACAAAAAGGCTTACATATGTCTTTTCAAAGCTCTCATCAAAAAGCCATCTTGAAGTTTGTTTTTATACTTTTAAAATAAAAACTGTTTAAAACTTTAAAACTGCTATGAAAGCATACGTTTTTAAGAGAAAATGAGCTTCATTAATCTAAGAAATTCCAGTTTTCATCGAAAAATGGTATGGTTTTCAAAAATTATACATACATCGATGCATCGATGTTTCGACCCGATGTATCAACCAACATCGATGTTAAATTTTGAAAACATCGATGGGCATCGACATCGATGTTTCCACTTAAATTTACATCACTACCCAACTCTAGTGTGTTGGTTGTGTTAATGGGTTGGCGACTTGCAACAACAACACGACTTTTGAATAATTGGAAGGCACGCATAAAAACCTCTACACGTCAGCACACTTCGACTAACAAAACGTAAGCTAACTATTTCATTTACACACCGACTAACTTATAAATTGATTAATTAAATAAATGTAGAAAATGCGCCAACTAAAAGGTAAAGTTAAGGAGACACGCAAACAGAAGAAGGAGCGCAAAATGGAAAACGTCCAAATGCGGGAAAAAATTGGAACTATTGTGCTGCCGGCGCTGGGTGTAATTGCCCTGATGGTAAGAAAGCCACAAATTGTAATAGCTCTCATGTAATAACATAAGTATTCTCTAGATTGTGGCATTCATTTATCTGAAGACGAGACCCGCAATATTGGCCTAGAAGTTGGATTACTTAAAGTTAGAAATAGAGACATCTAAGATTTTTACTGTGTGTTTGTGCTCGTGTGTAGCATTATTTGTATAGCTGTTAAGATGTGAATTGTGCAATTTGTTAAGAATATTGGTTGTATGCATAGACTAAACTTTTGTTAATAAACACAATACATTGTTTACAATTAACAATCATCGACAAATATACGAATGTAGTGTTGTAAACCGCAAATAGGTCTTTAGTGCTGCGCAGCAGGTGCGTGCTTTGGCGCGCATTCAATTGCTGTAAAACAAATGATTGTACAAAAAGAGAAAGTTATCAATAAAGCTTCTACATGTATATTATTATGTATTGAGCACACATAGACAGCCAGACACCAACAACTAACAGGTTTTAATTTTAGGTTTTTTTTAGATATTTGCTTTGGATCTTTTCATGACATTTTTACACGTTGTTCGTTTGTCGCGCTGTTCAAAACTTGAGTTCTGCATTTGTGAATAATATAAAATTAATTTAATTCTTTGGGTACAGAATTTCGCGTCTATCAGAACCTTTCAACATTACACTGACCAATAACATTAAGTAGTTAACTTGGAAAAAGAGTGCAGTTATTTGGTTATTGCTTGTGATTAGATAACACATAAAAAGAATAACAACAACAAATCAACAACAACAAAATCATCAACTCAGTGTGCCAGCTGTTTGCAGTCTCTCTTTCAATCTCTCGCTGCTCAGAAGCAAACACACACATATACACGACGCCTTTTCGCTCTCACGCGGCGCGCGTCCGATTTTTGGCAAATTCATTTGACGCAGTTGTTGTTTTGGTTTCCACACTGGCGCGTGCGGGTGAAAATAGTGATTTTAATATTTGGACAATGTTTAAGTTTTTAGTAAGTATAAAGTAAAACAATTGATATTTGATGAAATACAACATAGCAGAGCTGCAGCGGACAGGTGTCCACGCAACGTAGCAACAACAACAAATCGCGACGTTCTTTTTATGGCGATGATTTAATAATATTGCTGCTGCTGTTGTTGTTTTTTTGTACTGCTTATCGAACAACAAAGAAATACCAACAACATTTAACGCATATGAAAGAAATCAGCTGTAGATGAAATGCATATCAGAATTATATAAAATGGAACTTTTCCATTGTGATTTTTGTGCTCCTTTAAAAGTCCTTGTATGCAGTTCAAAGTCCACGATTTAAGCATAGTACGCAAACTCAAAAAAAGGCCTGGCGTAAGCCCAAACTCCATATAAAAAAAACACTGGCGTAAAATCAAGAAGAAGAACTTGACATTTATTACGCTCGGGTGTCCGCAAACTAAATAAATTAACAGAGCTGTTACAGAAAGCTGTTACAGCTGACAGGCCCAGCGAAACATTAAACTGTTTAGAGTTTCGCTGGGTATATCTATCTCGCTCACTCACATAAATTCAAAAAATGGCCGCAACGTTGACAAAAAACAGCGACATTGACAATAACGACGACAATATTAATGAATTATAATCAAGAACGAAAACTAAAATTGTTTTTATAGATATAAACCAAAGACTTTGCATTTTTTCATTAATATAGAGGGAGAATCCACGTAAAAAGTTCAAAAGCGATGGGTGCACCCAATACCCGCTGTGCTTGCGTGCCATAGCATATTTCTCCTCTATTAACTTTAATTTACATTTTTCATTGCCTATTCTCTCCTATTTTATCCAAATCAGTTCTGCATGTTCATATTTAAAATCAACCGCCGTTGACGCATAGAGTTACCACTCAACTTGTTGTTATTTTCCGTGTTGCATTGGCAACACTGGGCTTACGCTCGTCGACTGCTAAATATTGAGCACTTTACGCCGCGTAAAATTTAGTTAGCTTGAGTACTAAGCTTTAACAAGAGATACAATATGTAAAAGATACAAATGTTAGTAGTATACCTGCAAATAATATTGACTTGGTTTCGATACATCGATTGCTTCGTATACACGGCAAACTGATCATAATAACCAGAATTACATATATTAAAAGGACACTTTTTAAAATCTTCGACTGTGTTCAACAAATCAACAAATGTCACAAATTTAAGCAAAATATGAGCATATTTAAACAAAATACGAACATATTTTGCTTTTCATTTGTCAGTTACACTAGTTCAGTTTTAGAAAAAAATTCGTATTTTCAACAAATTTACACAAACAAACAATTAATAATCATGAAGCTGCTTGGAGTGGGAATGCAGATCGTGAAGCGCAGACAGTCACTATGTGGTCAATCTACACGTGGACAATCTTCATGTGGCGAGTCCTCATGTGGCCCATCCCCATGTGACTGCCCTCAGCCGTGTGACTGCCCGCAGCCGTTTGACGCCTTACCCCCATGTCCGCCCAAGCCCTTTTGGACAGGACGTCGCGTTTTGTTTTTTTCTATGGTCAGCAGCAGCTGGACAAGATTCTTAATTCTTAATCTTAATCTGATCAATTCTCATTCATTTTTAAATCATTTCTTTTTGCAGTTAACTTTTGGGGCCGGAGTTTATACCGGCATTTACGTATCGCAGAACTATGAGGTATGTAAAATTTACATTATATCGATCGAATTTATTTATCAACTATTTGTTTGTTTACACATTGCAGGTGCCCCGTGTAGACGACCCCAAAAAACTGGTGGAACGTGCGAATGAAAAGTTTCGAGAGCTTGTCGATGGCAAGAAAAAGTAAAGGCTCTTATTTATTGAAACTAAACCTCCTCATACTCATCAACTTTACGCCAAGCAGTTTATTTTAGTAAATACCAAATGTAACTTAAATCACGCGCTCTATAAATTTACAATAAATTTGTTGACAATACAATTTAACATATTTAACATCAAGACTGATTTTGAGCGTGATTCGTAGACTGCAAGTATTTTGATCATGATTAATCATCCATCTTCATCACCATTTTGTTGTATAGCAAAATCACTTTAAACTTTTCAACTATTTCACAGCACACCAGTCGAACAAATTGTGAAAGATATCAAAAAGGAGGCCAAAAAGATTTTGGATGATTAACTTGAAGTTGGAGAGGAAAGACCACAAAATATTTAACTTTAGTTTTTCTGTGTTTAAACCAATTTTATCTATGAACAAATAAAGCAAATTTCAATAAATTTACATTCTAAATGAAGGAGACACCTCCGCCATAATATTCTAAACGTGTCTGGGGCTGCACAAAGGCCAACCAGTCAGAGGCATGCGTTGGTAAGAGACCCATGCTATGGCACTTGTACAGAGCGAGCGCGACGTTGGCCAGATTTCCCAAAATGTAGACAAATCTCTGCCCTGTGCCCTGGGCACCCTCGGCCATTTTCGAAGTGACTTGTGTGGTGAAAATTGCCTTGATTGGGCGTATCAACATCATGCCGACCATCATAATTGGGAATATGGATATCGAATTGCCAGACATGTACATGATGAACAGATTCATCGGTATCTGGAAATGATGGCATAGGTTAACTTGGTCACCTGGTACTGACATGTATTGACAACACTTACCTGTTTCAGCGGTCCCAAGGCCAAATCCCAGGATTTTTTAATCACCAAACGTTGATCACGCACAACTTCAGTTTGATTCACAAGTGCCGTGGGATTGTAACCAGGCGGCGAGGGCATATCTGCATTTTTGCTGCATCACACGCAAAAAACTTTGAGTCCAATTTGATAAATATGAATAAAGTTTCTTCACTTACCTAACATTAAAGTCGAGTGCCCATTTTGATTTCTTCGAGTTCTGCTTGGCCGACATTTTGATTGAGTTTTTTAACTATTTTTGTGTAAATTTAATTGAAAAATTACTTATAAATTGGCCACCGGAGTAGTCGGACAAGAGTTTTGGGTTATCGTTATCGGCTGTAGCAACCCTTCAGTGCCGACCAGTGTTGGGCACTACTTTTCAGTGCTGCATTTTAAAATGTTATCGACAGTCACCCATTGAATTAATATTAATTTAAATATATTCGCCCAAGCAGTTTAAATGTGAATTTTTATTTGTAAATAAAGCAATACGGTAAATCTAATAAAATTATAAATAAAATAAAATAATGAATTTAACTTGAAAGAATGTAAAAATTTCAAAATTCTAGCTTCAAATTTAACCAAAATGCAAAAAACAAACTCCTTAAAAAAAATCAAAATGTTGAAATCATCCTTCATCCTTCGAGAGACGAGCAAAGAACATATTCGGCTGCACGCAAAGATTCACGATCATATTTCCTTGCATGTAATTTAGTATATGCATTGGAACCAAGCGAACAAAAAGTAACTACTTCTCTTCATAATACTGACGAAGCTGCTGCCTTGGTTAGCACTTCTAAATTAAACTACAACAAGATATCGTCCATCATCGTATCAAAAGTGGTTCAGCAGGTTTTGTTTATTTAAATTTTATTTAGAATTACCTTTATAAATAGTACGTTCCGTTTTCATATAGTTTTTCTTTTATGTATGTGTGTTTGTTTGTTGTTGTTACTTGTTTTGCTGCCAAGCGACGGACACAAACGAAAATATTAAATTGGTTTTTCTTGTATTTTTTAAAGAGCAATTACAATTACAGTTTTGTTTTTCTCATTATTATTACTTTTATATTTATAAAATTAAAAAGAAATATATATTGATGAGGGGGGTAGGGCAAAAATAACTTAAAAAGACAATTTTATACCATATATACTTGTTTTTTGTTTTTCTTTTCTTTCTTGTTATTGTGGTGGTGGTTGTGGTTGGGTTCTCTTTTTACTCATTTTTGTTGCATTTTAACATCCAATAATTATATATAGATAAATTTAAATTAAATCATAGCGTTGTTTTTTTTATGCTGATGCTGCGGTGTTTGCGATTCTTAAACAAAATTTCAATTATGCGCGGCGGCTTTGCGTGTATAGCTGGAAATGGAAATGCACAGAACCCTCAGTACGCTAATCTTGTTGATCTTGTTTTTCTTCATGTTGTTGATGTTACTTTCCACATACATATATGATGCCGTTATGTCTGCTTTAGTTGTTGAAGGTTTATTTGCTTCTTTGCTTTTTAAATCAAAGTGTATAATTATTTTTGTTGTTGTTGTTGTGGTTGTTGCTGCTGCTGTTGTTGTTGTTTTTATAGTTTATTTAGCGATTAGCATTCTTTAGCTGATTGGACAACCAATCAAGTCCCTCGTAGAGTCCATCGCCGCTGGTTGCACACGTCGCCTGTATATACCAGTTGCGGTTTCTGAGTGAGTGCAAGCCAAGCTTATCGGTGATTTCAGCCGCATTCATTGCATTTGGCAGATCCTGAATAAAAAGAGTGAAAAGATACAATTAGAATATTGAATATAAAAATATATTCTCAATTAGTGAGAGTGAATTTTCAAGGCTCTCTTATCTCTACAACAGCTCTGTTCCTTATCAGTAAACATTTCTCTTTTTTTTTTTTTTTGCACATTTAGCCTGATATGTTGTGCAATCAATTTGGAAATGCTGACATCAACATTTCAAATGTTTAAATGATTAAAAATCAATTCAAACCGGATTCAAATTATTCTCTTAGAGGTTTCATCAGTATTTGTGTTATCAAGCATGAATAATTAAACAAAACATACCTGTTTGTTGGCGAATATTAGTAAGACTGCATCTCTAAGCTCATCCTCAGCCAGCATGCGCATCAATTCCTCTCTCGCCTCACCGATACGCTCTCTGTCATTGCTATCAACGACGAAGATAAGACCCTGTATAAAGAACGAGATAAACATGTTAATTAAAACTGTATTACGGATAAGAGCTGATAGAGGGGATGATCATATAGATATTTATCAGTCCCGTCTTGAAACAAAATAAACTTTGACTAATCATAGTATAATCATTACAAGTTATTAACATCATCTAGGAATTATTAAACTAAACTTCTTCTCCGAAGATGATAAATTTACAAACGTACTTGTGTATTCTGGAAGTAATGCCTCCACAATGGACGAATTTTGTCTTGGCCGCCCACATCCCACACTGTAAAGCTAATATTCTTGTATTCTACAGTCTCCACATTGAAACCTAAAGTAAAGAGAAAAGAAGAAAATTTAGTAGGCATGTATAACGGATAAGAGCTGATAGGACTCATGTAGATAATTATCAGTCCCGTCTTGAAACAAAATAAACTTTGAATAATCATAGTATAATCATAACAAGTTATTAACATCATCTAGAAATAAATAAACTAATAACTACAAGTTGTACTTACCAATAGTAGGTATCGTTGTAACAATTTCGCCTAATTTGAGTTTGTACAGAATTGTGGTTTTACCAGCGGCATCCAAACCGACCATCAATATTCTCATTTCCTTTTTACCGAAGAGGCCTTTAAATAGATTCGCGAATACATTTCCCATGTTGCTGCTGTTGCTTCTTGTCTTTCAATGTGGAGGGGATTGTTAATAAAATTGTTATACTACTGCGTTTTCTCCTTCTTTTATTTTCCTTGGAATTATTAAAAACAAGTTCAAATCCGAGTTGCAACTGCTGTTAATATGCAACTCTTGTTGGATTTGTATGCTTGTGACGTGAAGAAACTGCAATAAATAGAATAAAATTCCAAATTATTATTTCATTTCAACTCAATTCAATTCGATTCAATTTAATTAAACTGCTGCAGGCATATGGAGAAGCAAGGAAAACAACCCTCCATAGACTTACGAGCAATGGAACTGACTTGAATTACAAACAAATATGACGAGTGAAGTTTTAGTCGAGTGTTGTTTAGGTTTCGATGGCTAATTGCATACTGTTTTAATCAAATATCAACACACACAAATATCAGCTTCGATTGTTAAGCTGACGTGTTTAACAAGCGATGAGTAAACCGGAAACCCCAAAGCGAAATCATGAAATCATTTATGAAAACTCCATTAAAATTGTTAAATACGAGTAACGACCACGTAGAAGAAACAAAGTCTCTTCAACGGAGCGAGAAAGTGTGGAAAAGGCGATGAAAGCTTTTGCTAAAGTTGAATGACAAGACCAAGTTCAAGATGTCGGGCTTCAAAATAAGAAACAAAGCCAAGAAGTGCCTGTCAAAAGCTAATTGTCAAAAATAGCTTTGATTTGGTATTTAAATTCGCTGTCAACGCTGACGACGCGACGCAGCCAGCGTTGACGCTAACATCGCACAACTGATAAGATATTGATTTTTTGTTGTTGTTGGAGTGTATGCGTGTGTCGGCGTCGGTTGCCGTGTAAAAAAAAAAAACGTGTAAACGACGCAGCGCGTAAATGATTAGCCTGTGTATATGAAAAATATTGCGATTTATCAGTTGAAATGCAAAGCTGATGACTCGGCCACAGCGTTGTCGCTTAAAATCTATGGTGAGTCAGCGGCAACAGCGGCAAAGTTTAAGTATCGCCAGCAAGCGGCTTTAACAAGTATGCGTACGCGTGTGTGTCTGTGTGAGTTGAAAACACACAATGCAATGCAATTAAAAGTTTAATTGACTGGCTATAGAAAGAAAGGAGGATTTTTCAATAACAAACAGAGCAGTTTCAACTGGAGGCGCTAGTGCTGCAGACCAAAACGTATATATGTATGTATGTACGTATCAAAGAAAACCCCACAACACGCCATTAAAAATACTCAAAAGCATTGCTAGATTGCATTCATTGCCAAAACGCAATGTCACATTAAATATGTGAAAGAAAACGAAAACTACACGTAGCAACTTTTTTTTTTATGTGCCGCCGCAGCAGCAACACCCTGCATACAAATACAAATACACAGTCACAATATACAAACACTTATACGCACACAAGAGTTTAGGGTTGCCTAAAACTCTTATGTGCGTCTTAAATGATCACCATTTACGGCGAGTTAAATGCACAAAAACACACAGATTGCAATTATTTAACATAACAAATTCGCTGGAAAATGGAAAATTTGTATGTTTTCTTTGTTTGCACGAAAAATTAATGCACGGATAGCCCACGCACACATTAGGCAGCCCTATGCAATTTGTACATGTATGTGTGTGACTGTGTGTGGCTGCCTTTGTATGAGTACCAAGAAATGATGACGGCGACGTATGCCTTTTTTTTTTCTTCATTTGCGTTCGTCAAACAGCGGCCGCCTTGTTTTGTTAATTTACAATCGAAATAATGGTTGGTTTTACACTTTCAACATTGCCTAGATATTTAGATTTGAACTATTGCACTTTGCACTTATTATTTACCGTTTTCTTTGCAGCTTTATTGTAAATTTTCCTTTGATAAAATTTTCTGCTGCCAAACCGACGGGCGAAAGAAGAATGTACAAGTGTGAATTGACAGAGTTGTCTACGATAGCATGAATCGATATGCACGTGAGTGCGACCTATCGATTGCACATATTTCGAGATAAAAGGTAGAAAATGTATATTATATAACAAAAAATTACCACCGCATTGTTTAAATAATAATAGTTAATTATTTATTTATTATTTGCAAATGTGAAATAATTTTGTTTATCGCAGTCGATGCCAAAATATTCGTGCACTCTCATCGCCATTTCCTCACGATAGTTGTATGTGTGCGTGTGTCAAAATTTCTACACCAATACACCAACATCACCCACATTGCTGCGGCAGCATTTTTCATGGCAAATAATAAAAACGCCACCAGCTTTTTGTTAAAATACGTTGATTCGCAGCATAGGAACCCAAAACATGATTAAAAATCCATACGCACCAAATAATTGAATCAAATGCGCACTAATTTGAGCAGAAATTTTAGAAATTTCTGCTTGGAAATGTCAAAAAATCACAGAGCGAAATAAAACTTGACCGAGAATACACTTGCCGTTGAAAAAACTGCAAATTCACCAACGCTGAACGTACGCTCAACGCTAAGCGTGGACGTGTGTTAGAACAGCACGACTATACCAATTCGTGGTGACTTCTCATGCGGCACTCTCATATGCTGCCACGTCTTGTCCACAAGCGAGGCCGGTGTGTTGAATTAAAGAGATGACAAGCAACCGTGAATGCACGCTGTACATTGTATATCGATTGGTGGACATGTAAATGTTTTATCCGAAGACGCCATTTTTGGGAAAGGGATTTCTGTTGGAGAACGAAATCCTTAAAGTGCATGTAAGTGGACAGCTTGTTTACAATTCAAATCAATAAAGGACATTACAAACACATGCACAACTTCAAATGGCAATTATTATATATAAGAAGCAGATTAGAAAAGTACGATATTTCGATTATTGTAAAATTTTAGTAGGGAAGCATTGGTATTCGATAATTTGTGTGCTTGATGGCGCAACACTGGCTGTGTTGATTTGAAATTGTTTAAATAATTATGTTCTTTTAGGTTTCAGCCTTGCCCCAACTTTTACCATGGCTATGCCAGACGCCACGCATAACAACCTATCGAATCAACACCCTGCGAACCAACGTAGCCGACTACAAAGCCAAATTGCAGAGTCAGTTGGGCGAGCGTTATGGCCAACAAGCGCCCAGAGTATTCGGGCTTCCAGAATTGCCAGAAATGTTGTGCATAGAGCCACTGGCGACACCAGCTGATATACCATATGACGACTTCCTCAAGCAGGTCATTGTGGACACGAGCTGTGGTGCTGCCTTGTTAAGAGGCGCCCACGTATTTGCACCCGGTGTGTTGGCCATGGAAACGGGAACACAGCTGCATGAGATGGTCAATGTGTTCGCGGATCTGCCAGGGAAGTGCAAGCGAGGCACTGCCACGCGCTATGTCTGCGATGAGAAGATCTTCTTGGGAGTGGGAAAAGTGCTCATGCAACGCCATCAGTTGTACAACAACAATAAAGAGCAGCCGCCCTCGGGGATTGCCATACGCATGGAAACGAATGTAAGTGGCGTGCCCACGTTAGGCGATCTCAGTGATCAGAATGCACTGCTGCAGAACCTGCCCTCAATTGTGTGTGTGCACGTGCTGGCGCCACAGCCCGGTGAGCGCATCCTGGACATGTGTGCTGCGCCAGGCAATAAGACAACCCACATTGCGGAGCTCATGGGTAACGTGGGCACTGTGATTGCGCTGGACAACTCCGGCAGTCGCGTGCGTGGCATGCAACCGAAGCTGGCCAACTACAGCTGCATTGAAGCACATCAATTTGATGCCACCAAAGCCTGGGATGAAAACGGGACTGGGATCTCCAATAAACCGCCTTTTGCTTCAAGCAGCTTTGATCGCATACTATTGGATGCTCCCTGCAGTGGACTGGGCAATCGTCCGCAGCTCAGTTGCAACATCAAGCAACCCAAAGTGCTGCAATCCTATCCACACATCCAACGCAGTCTTTTCGCACAGGCAGTGCCCCTGTTGCGACCTGGCGGCATTCTCGTCTACAGCACCTGCACCGTCACCGAGGCGGAGTGTGAGCAGCTGGTGGCATGGGCGTTGCGCAAGTTCCCGCAGCTGCAACTCGTGGATGCCACGCCCAAGTTGGGTGCACCTGGTCTGACACTGCCGGATCTGGATGCTGCACAGTGTGAGCTCCTGCAGCGTTTTGGCCCAAGTGCTGAGAATCGTGTGAAACACTTGGATACTGTGGGATTCTTTATAGCCAAGTTCCAAAAGGCGTTGTCCCAAGAGAATTTCGAAAACCAAATTATGTAGAATATATTGCTTTAAATAAAAGCTGTTATTTTAAAAATGTTTAATCAAATTCATGTTTTACTGTAATCCAAAGTCGAAGAAAATCGCACGTATTTCTGCTTTTATTTCAGTTTAAATATTGTTTTTATATATTTTACAACTATGTTTCTTGTTAAGTTTTTGTGGCATGTACTTTAGCTTTATTTTATTTCTTTTTTCTTTGCTCAAATTTAAAGTTATTGAACATTTTGTAGTTGTTGATGTTTTGCTTGTTAATTAATTAGATTTTTAAAAATACTTAAATAATGTACATTTCATAATAATAATTATAATATTACATGTTCTATACGCCTAGGTGCTGGTTTTGTTTTGTTTATTTGTTTATGCGTAATGTGTGTGAGTGTAGTCATTATTATTTGTTTTTGTAATTGTTAATTGATTTTTGTTGTTGTTGTGAGTTTTAAACGTTTTGTTTCAAAATGCAACTGCTGCATCTAGTTGTTGCCTAGAATAAAGAATTTCACATTGCATTAATTATAAGTAAATTAATTAAATTAGAATTAATATATTTTAGTTTCAACTATTACAATTACAAGTTAAGTTTTCTTTTTGTTTTTCTTTTCTCTCATCTATCGGGTCTATGGGTTTATTGAATCTCCAGCGGATTTATGGATAGATAAAAACTATAAAATCCAAAAACTCTGCTTAGTTTTTTATTAATATATAATAACAAATCCAAAAATCGAATATTTTTAACGCTACTCTCAAACTATTTACTTATTACTGTTATCCACTTGATCACTTGGATAAACATTGAATGGAGGTAAGAATTTAAAATTGCATGATATGAAAAAAATAATAAATATCAATGGAAAATAATAAAAGAAAGCAAGCGCAATTGGAGTGCGATATGAATTGGCATAATGGGATCAGCTACGGGATGAGGTTAATGCCTAAATGGTTCAAGTCTAAGCGGCTTCGATTTCTTGTATCCTTCATAATCCATTTTCCTTCTTCCTTACAACAACAAAGTCCTGTGCTTTATCTCGTATTAATGCTTAGAAGCTACATATACATATGCCTAGGAGTTTAGATATATTGTTTGTTTGTTTATTTACGTCGGGATATTTAGCGTCTTGAACTGATCCTCCTGCATTTCAGTCATCATAAAGGTGCCATCCTGCAGCAACAAAACAACGCGACGCGTTCCACCTGCAAATCCAAATTGCAAAAGTTTACAAAATGTAAATTGGTTAAATTATTATTGTTGTTGTTGCTTACCCGGCGATGGTAAATCCGCTTGAACCACTTCGGCGGGTATTTGCGCCTCCGTGCCGTCGCTGTCCGAGGTTGTGATGTGAATTTGCGCCGTATGCGGTGTGCTGCCCGCTGGCGTCGCTTCCTGTTGCTGCAACACCGCCGCCTGATGTTGTGCCAGCTCCTCTTCCGTCATGCTCACAAGTATCTGCTCACCATCGGCTGTGGCATCGCCCTGTTGGCCAACGGCAGCCACTGCCTCGGCAACAGCATTGTCCAGGGTAAGCACATCCTGGTCCTCACCCTCGGCAGCGGCCACATATGCGAATTGTTGCTCTCCATCGGGGCCCTGGGTGACCAGTATGGTCTGCCCCTCGGCATTCTTGCCGGCCACCTGGTAGACGGTGCCATCCTCGCCGCGCACAAGCAGCGCCGAACCATCCTCGTTGGTGAGCACCTGCTGATCACTGCCG
Source organism: Drosophila suboccidentalis (assembly GCA_037043435.1). Taxonomy (NCBI): domain Eukaryota; kingdom Metazoa; phylum Arthropoda; class Insecta; order Diptera; family Drosophilidae; genus Drosophila; species Drosophila suboccidentalis. The sequence goes on from JBAMBK010000035.1 coordinate 81,655, forward strand.
AGCAGCTCCTGTGCGGCTGCCTCGAGCTGTTCACGCTGCTGCTCCTGTTGCTGCTCCTGCTCCATCTGCAGCTGGGTCTCCTCCTGGCCAATAAGCTTGCCAGTGATGGGGCACAATTGTGCTTGATGTTGTGGCAGCTCCTCCTGTTCCATTTCAACTTCTAGCATGGGTTGCTGCTGCACCTTGGGTGCAGTGCGTTGCCGCAGCGGTGTCAGCTGTTGCACCTTCTGGATCTGAACCTGCTGCTGTTGTTGTTGTTGCTGTTGCAAGGCCTGCGCTTGTTGCTGTCGCTGCTGACGCACCTGTGCCGCTCGCTGCGCCAACAGATCCTCGCGCGTCATCACCTTCCGCGTCACTTTGAGATCCCCGGACTTGGACAGCTGGAGTATCTTCTGCTCCGGCGTAACAGCCTTGGCACCCGCCACCGCCCGCTGCTGTGGCGTATTGGCGCGTGCTACAACCGTGCGACCACTTCCAGCCTGCTGACCGGTTCGAGCTGGCGTAACCACTTGCCGCACCGACGTGGGCGTGCTGCTGGTACCCACCGGACGACGTTGCAACGGAGCCCCACCCTGTCCGAATGTACGCAACACATGTGGACGCTGGCCAACAGTCACCGGTGAACTGCTGCCCGCGGCACGAGCGATTGCCATGCGCTTGGCGGGCGGAACTGTCGCTGAGGCGGCTGGCTTGGGAGCTGGCGAGCCGGATCTGTCTTGTGAGCTGTCTATGCGAAAGATGCCTCTGCTGTTGCTGCTCATTTCGGCTCGCGATAAATACCGCACTGGGCCCTCGGTTCTTTGACGTTTCTGCAAAGGGAAATCCAATGATTTAAATACATACAATCTCTTTAAATAGATAAACACTCACTGTTTGTATGGAATTGGGCATTTCGGGCTTACGAAACATGCCGGAACTGGTGCAGTCATCCGTGTAGATGATTTCGCCCATTTTCGGCGTCAGCTCGATAAGCGACGACTTTGTGGTGCTGCCATTGATACGCGTTGGCGTTGTTTGCATCGATGATTTGGGCTTATTCAACTGCACGGAACTGCCGCCGTTTTTTAAACGCTTAACCGTATGCGATGGTATCAAGTCCTCTTCGAGATCTTCCAGCTCCATGGATTCGTTGGAGGCATTCAGAGCAGAGCCCTCGGCACTGGAATCTGTCTGATTTAGTTTGCGTTTGATGGCCATTGGCGTTGTGGCAGCCGTCGACCAATCCTGCTCCGTGGCAGACTCATCTTCGTTGGCAGATGAGGGCGATGTGGAGCCTTCACCGCCACCGCTTTCGTTAACCCATTGCTTGAATTGATCCATTGCTTTGGTTTTCGAAGTACGCGATGGACGCGACGAGGCAACGCCCGATGAATTTGGCGATACTGCCGATGACGATTCTGGGCTAAGTGGTGCTTGATCCGTTTTGCCAGTAACTCCCGATGTTGGTGACTTATCCAGTTGTTTCTCCTGCTGCATTCTCTTCAGCGCATCCAAGCTCTTCTCCCGCTTAAGCTTCTGGCGTGCCAGTTGTTTTTCAAATATTTGTAGAAAGTAGGGCACACGCTCCAGATTGGCCATCACTTCCCAGGTGTTCTCATTGTGCGATCGATCGATCCACTTTACCAGATACTCGTGTGTCTTCCGCCGTGGATTAAAACGTTTCGCCACAATACTTTCGACTGCCTCCTCTGAGCGCTGATCTGTTTTGGGATCGACGCGTATGGCAATCCGATTGTTGTTCTTGACAGCGCCAGCTGTTGCTGCTGGCATTGAGGCGCCTGTTGGCGTTGGTGTGCCCGGCTTCGATTTGGGACGCTCGTTCTCCGTGTCCTTATACTGCGAAGCGACTGTCGGCAGTTTGCCAGCGGTTGATTCTACATAGACAGAGAAAAAGTTTAGTCTAGAATTAAGCAATCTATTCAAATGTGAATACATTTGAAATAAATCCTTGGTTCTTACTTCTTGTGGGTGAGACACTGGATGATGTGTTGCTGTTAGCAGTGTTGCTGTTGTTGTTATTATTGTTGGGATTGACCACAGTTTTAGTGATGCGCACAGGCATGTCCTGAAGCTGTCCATGTCCGATTTTGCCAAAGGACTGTATTGTCCTGCCGGCCACAATCCACGGCTCGCGTACACTCTCCTCCAGCTTCACCCAGTGCTGATAGAGTGCCCAGGAATTTGAAGAGTTGCTCCCCTTGCGCGTGTGCAACTGTGTGGCCTTCCATAGTGTGAATGCCCAGATTGTGGGCTTCGTATCAAGCGATTCTTTTAAATTTGAATTCTCTTTTTCGCAGGCATCGTCCTCTTTATGCGACTGAAACTCCTCCACAAAGTTAAAGGCGCGCAAACAGCGACCGCAGACGAGCACATCCATGTTGGCTAATTCCTCCTGGGCAGCTAAAAAATGCACAGAGTGGAGGGAACGTTTAAATTTCTTTTCGTTCTTTTTTTTCTACTTATTTTTTTCTTCTCTTTGCCCACTTACCTCTAATAATATTTGAGTGTTTGCCAATTTCCGTCGGTGCAATCTCCTGTGCCAACATTATACACAACACCAACGTTGTAACTAAAAAGAGTACAATTTAAAAATTCTTTTTATTCAATTTAAAAACAAATAAAAAAAACTGTGGAAATACGCGCACAAACACACACACGCACATGCGAGGGGAAAATAATAAAAATAAAAAAAGTACAGTGCCGTGGTCACGGTTGCCACAATTGGCGTTTTTGCGCCAAAACTGGCTCTTTTTTGTCCTGTTGGCGCAATGGCACTTTATTATTCGATTTGGCTCTTTTTTTCATCAGTTCAGATTCAGTTATTTTGTATAGTTTTAGGTTGAAGAACTATTTATTTTTATTAAATAACATATTCACTAAATAAGGATGAAAATGTGAAGTACTTTGAAAATATGTGTTATTGCTTTAAGTGTTTGTGAACGAAATATTTTTTATATAATTAAATGCAAAATAACATGAACTGCAAAAACAAGATTTGGCTCTTTTTTAGCCAATTTGGCTCATTTTTTGTTTGTTTTTGGCTCAGTCAGATATTTTTAAGTGGCAACCGTGGCCGTGGTGTGTTTATGCAACGATGTGGCAACGTTCACAAATGGCAACCAAGTGTGGTGTCTTTTGCTCGTATGCAATAGCGATAGAGATTACAGCGCCTAGGAAGAAAGGCGAGCACAAAGCATAATGGGCAAAAACGCAGCGAACACCCGCACAAAGTGTAGACGCGCAAAACAGAGAAAACCGGGCGCGAAAAATGCAACAGCAAAACATTAACTTTTAATAAGAATGAAACACACTTATATAGTTATGAATACATAGCAACAGTCACGTCGTTATTATGTTCTTATCTTTAACTAGCCGCCATTTCAGGACAAAATGCCGCACACTGCATTTGCAAATTGCAAAATTTAATGTATGAATATACCCCATGCACACAGACACAGATGTTTGATTTGATGATTTTAATATTTTCACACACCTTCATAAAAAATGTTTTTAACAAAAATTTAAAGTTGCTATTTATTTTTAGAACAACGAATTTGTATTTAACTGTTTTTATTCTTTAACTCGAGCAACGCTGTTCACAATTGCACGCGCGCCAACTCTGAATGCCAAAAAAGTTTTTGTACAACTGAACGAAGTGGCCAGTTCTGTTTTCGGGATATGGCTAGGGTGACTTTTGCTTGCCCTTTCTTATATATTGGCAGTAAATAAACACAACAGAAATACTTATATATCAAATGCAATAATATTTTACTTTACATTTTTAATTATTTAAGGATCCTTTTATACTGTTAGGTATTTAATTTGGCACTACTTTGTGTAATTTAATATTTTGTTTGTGTCGTATATGCTCGATCAGCGGTGTAGGGTCGTTTTCCGTTCGTCCGAGTTTTGTAGCCCTCTGTAAGCCAATCACATGGCGTGGTGAATTTGTGCTGTCAATGTGGCAGCACTGCTTAATTGTCAGTTAAAAAAAAAATGAAAAATAATAGTAAAACAAATTTTGTGTTGAGATTTTTTAATTTATATAGAACTATAATATTCTTATTAAGTATATGAATAATTTCTAAATCAGATATGTGTCATTTATTTGTATTCTGAGTTGGGTTGGCTACTCTATGTACGTTTATCACCTTGTGGGTGTGCACTCACTTTTTGTTTACCCGCACAATTTAAATGTGCATGTGTGTTTGTTGTTTTGACACTGTGCCAGCTTTATGCTTAATTTTGTAATTATTGCAATAACTTTAAATATTTGTATGCTACCCTCATTTAAAAATAAAGCATCGAAGAAAACATCTTTCAATTTGAAAATGTTAAATTTGGAGCCCATCAAAGAAGGGGCTGCCACCTTGTTTTGCGAAAGATGGGCCAAGGCTGACACACAGTTTCAACTTTTTGTGTTTTTTTTTTTTTTTTTAATATATTTTTTACATTTAAAAAAAATTAAATTAATTCAATAATAATATTTCAAGAGCAATTCGAAAACCAAGAAAATTATAAATTTTCTAAAATAATAAAGTTCATTTTAAAATTGGTTTGGGGAATGTCAGCCTTTGCGTTCTGAAAAAACTAACAAATTAGTAAAATATTCTAAAAAAAAAAATTATAAAAATTTAAAAAAATATTAGAAATCCTCCTGTGAAAGTTTCAAAGCTCTAGCTTCAATATTTATTAAGAAAAAAATAAAATGTTCATATTTAAATCTTTTTTTGAGTTAAAATTCGGTCAATTTTGAACCGTTGCCAAGGCTGCCACCTTTTTTTTTTTGGCTGCCAAGCAATAAGAGCAATTTGGAAGGAACATGTTCACTTGCTCACTTCGGTGAGCAACTCTTTTTTGTTCACTCACTCATGAGCAACCCAAACTAGTGAGTTTTTGTAGAATTTTTTTTTAATTTAAATAAATAAGCGCTCTCGGAATGGCTGATGATGAGCACGATGATCAAAAGGAATATCGCTGGGAGACGGGATACGAGAAGACATGGTAAGAAGCCAACTCAGTAGTCATTCATTGTTGTTGCTTTTCTCACGATTCTCCTTTGGTCCACACAGGGAAGCCATCAAGGAGGATGACGATGGACTGCTGGACAGTGCCATTGCCGACATTATCCAGAAAGCCAAGCGCAAGCGTCAGGCGGAGAAGACGAAACAGAATCGCTTGGGCATGATGCGGCACATGTTCATTGTCTTGGATTGTTCCGAGTCCATGAGCGTGCCAGATTTGAAGCCCACGCGTCTGTTGTGCACATTGAAGCTGCTGGAGATCTTTATCGAGGAGTTCTTTGATCAGAATCCCATCAGCCAGCTGGGCATTATAGCGCTAAAGGCCAAGCGTGCCGAGAAGATAACTGAGCTGACGGGCACATCGCGTGTGCATCTCAAGGCGCTGGAAGGGTGAGTATATCTTATGTATCGGATATTCTATAAATACTCTTTAAATTGGTTTCTCGTAGCTTGGCGCGCGTGTCACTGACCAGCGAACCGTCGCTGCAAAATGGCTTGGATCTGGCGTTAAAGACACTCAAGGTGGTGCCTTCGCACGCATCGCGGGAAATTGTCATCATCATGGGCTCCTTAACCACCTGCGATCCCGTGGACATCAATCAAACGATCGATGAGTTGAAGAAGGAACGCATACGGTGTTCGGTTATTTCGTTATCAGCTGAAATTCATATCTGCCGCTATTTGACACAGCAAACGATGGGCACCTTTGGAGCTGTGCTGGATGATTCGCATTATCGTGACCAGCTGTTGTCCCAGGTGGATCCGCCGCCAGCTGCCAAGACACAGGATAATTCCCTAATACGCATGGGCTTTCCGCACAGTAAAAGCGAGGTGGAGGGCAAGGATGCACCACTCTCTATGTGCATGTGCCATATCGAGAACCTCGAGGAGCCCAGCGAACTGTCCACCACGGGTCACCATTGTCCGCAGTGCAACAGCAAGTACTGCGAGCTGCCCGTGGAGTGTCAGTGTTGTGGCCTGACGCTGGTCTCTGCTCCGCATTTAGCACGCTCCTATCATCATCTCTTCCCGGTGCCCAATTTCGAGGAGCTGCCATTTGAATCGGTGCCACCGGGCGCGCCCGAGTGTGGAGGTCTGCGCAAGTGCTACAGTTGCATCAAAGTGCTCAACGGGCTGACGGACAAAAGCGTCTTCAAGTGCGGCTACTGCAATCAGTTCTTCTGCCTCGACTGTGATATATTCATTCATGAGACGCTGCACGCCTGCGTGGGCTGCAATACCATTCCCGGAGTAGCCGGTCTCGTCTATCAAAAGCAGGGCGGCAAATCGGCAATCGACTCGCAGCAAACGATGCTGCCATCCACCTCCAAGCAGCGCAGTCAGTATCCAATGTAGGAAAAATTTTTGGATCTTGTCAATGTCCACTAAAAACAAATATCGATAATATAGACGTAAGCTAAAGTTGCATTTCAGATGCATACAAATTTCTGTCAATAAGTTTTTTTTATGTCCAAATAAAATTAAAGTAATTTATACCCTTTATTTGAAAAAGCAGAGCATGTCAGGCAGATTAAAATGTGTTTTTTTTTTTTAAATTAAGAATACGATAAATGTGTGTAAATATACTTCATCTGATTGTATAATAAGCTGTTTAGTATTTTTTTTTTTCAAATTACAGGGTATAGCATGTTTAGGCGAGACTAAATACCATTGAAGTGACTTAAGCTTAGTGCGGTACATTCCACTCTGGTTCAATGACAACGTTAAGCAATTGAAATGATCAAGTTCTATGACAATTTCGAATAGATTCTCAAGTGTTCTCCATCGAATGCCGAAAGGTTTTCAATTATTTGCAGCCCATTGCAGCTACGACCAGTTCTAATACTTTTAATGTTGCTAAATACAACTTAATTATGAAATATTCTTTTTTTTTGTTTATTTGCTTTTTGTTGTAGTTGTTTGTCTATTGTCATTGCCGTTGTTGTTATTGTTATTGTTGTCATTCACAGTTAATTCTTGTCATTTGTTTTTGTACACTGTATTCTGTATTCCGCATCTGACGGAACTTGACGTATTTTTTGTCTGCGTCTCGCGCGAGTTCATCGCCAACGTTCGTCGCACTCGTGTCGAATTTTCTACATTTCCCAAATGACTGTTTAATTCTAAAGGTGTTTCTTCACTATTTTGTTATTAATTTATAATAATAAAGCCGGCTTCTATGGGAAATTTCAAGCTTAGTCGCTCGATCGACATATTGTCAGGTAATGTCAGTATTGTAAAGTGCACAATTTCAATATAGACTATTCTGCAAGGACTAAAAAAGTTGTTGAACCAAAACTCAAACATTTTTTATTCGTTATGCTTTAAAATAAATTTGATTTTGCTTAAAAAATCTTTGTTAGCTTTTTTTCGGAGTCCAAATATATTTAATTTGTGTTTTTGGGATCTGCTTTCGTCACTAGCGTGTACTGACATCTGCAGCAGCGGTGAGTTCGGGGAGCACCACTACAATTTATTTGACGGTTATAATTTTTAAGTGTCAAATGTTGGCACCAGCCGCTAGCTCCCGGAGCCCATGCTTGCCCACCGCTGATCTACAGTGAAATATTATCCAATAAATTATAATCGATATATCGATTACTTTGGCTGTGTTCTTTTGCGCTCTGAATTTAGATAAATTTTTTCTTGCATATACCTCTTATTAAATTTCAAAAAGTGTCTACACGGTTTATCTGTACTTATCTACGCTCTTTTTGGTTGTGTAAAGCAAAATCAGCTGTTGCCTTTTAAGTTTTATTTACATTTATGCTTTCGTCAGCGGCGTTTTGAGCTGTTGTTGTTATTGTGCTTTTGCCTATTTCCGTCTTTGGTGCTTTGCCTTTTCATTCTCTATTGTGCTCAAAGTCTCTCTCTCTCTCTTTGAAAGAGCGCCTCTTTCTTTGTCGACTCTTTGGAAAGACTCTTTTATCATACCTTTACATTAAACAAAATGATAAGTTACACTTAACTAATTCTAAAGGTATTGCAAACATGTCTGCAATCCCAAAACTATTATTTTAGAAAATTTTCAACATCTTTGTAAAACTGCCAAGAGTCTGCATAAAAAAGTATATGAGAAGGGATAAAAATAACATTGAAGTATAGGATAAGAAGTAGGTTTTAATTTTATGTTAAGCACACGCATCCTTAGCCGAAAGCCCCAGTAGCTATGGCTGTTTCCCCTGTAGCTTTAGTTTTAACTATAAGCATACAGTTATTTAAATAAATAAATAAATAAATTTTATGTTAATTTTATCCTAATTTAATTTATTGTCTTTGTTTCGTTTATAAAAAAAAATACATTCTATAAAGCATTTGAAGAATATAACAATTATCAAAATCCCTATTGTGCAATCTTTTATAAATACAAAATATTTAAAATGTGTATTTATAAATGCAATGCTTTCAAAAACTCTTAAGTTTTCTCTCACTAACCTATCCCAATAATTAAGATAATAACGTTCAGCTGTCAGAATATCTAGTTTTGCAGCGTCAGTTAAAAATTTTATATTTTATTTGTGTTTGTTATTTCTCGAAGCCATAAAAATTGTATATGGCTTAAAATGAACGTCAATGACACTGCCTTAAACGAGTTATGAACTGGTTTCGACCAAGCTAAACCGCATATATCATTCATACTTCAGTTCAGTTATATTGAAAACACACACTCGTATATCAACAACATGTCAAGTATTTAAGAATTACAACAACTTTCATGTCTGGTAAAACATTCCTAACGTTTTTTTTGTGGGCCAATATCTGTGAAAAGGTCGTCAAATGACTCAATACACCACTTTTGGAAGTTCAAAAGTCTTAATAAATAACAAATATCAGTCAGACAAACAAATGAATGAGTTGTGAATATTATCATAATAAAATGAACAATGAAATATCTATGTATTGATGCTGTTTTGTTAATAAACTGGGCTATAAAAGTTGACCTTAAATATAGATCTTCAGAATAAATTATACTGGTAAATATAAGATATTGGTTAGACTTATTTTGCACTTATTATGAAGATCAAAGGAATAAATAAAAATTCACCTTAGATACTGTAATACATAGCTGAAACTGAAAGATAGTTAAGAAATGGATGTGATTATAATGATTACTATACTGTCCATTCATAGCTCTAAAGCGCTCTGTCAACAACCTTTATAACTAGTTTGTAATTTCATATTAATCTTACACTCAGAAAAGAATGAACGAAAAAAATCATGCACAATTTTCTTGATATCTGACCGAATCGTTCTCATTTTTTCGTGCTTAAAACAGGAACGAGTCGGTATCAAATCGTGCACACAGAAAAAAATTAACGAGATAAGTCAAACATTTTTAATTTTCTTTAAAAGAAAAGCAGGCGACGACTTCAATTTTACATTTGAGTTGATATCTTTGCTTTTGCTGTGTGTCAAAGGAAATATTTCTAACGACTGTGAGTATATTTTAAAAATAGTGAAAAGTAAATTTTTATTGGGAAACAATTTTACAGGAGATGGCGCTACTAAATGAAGTGAAATTGACAGCACTCCCAGAAATCGCCATCTGGCGACAGTCAATCCAATAACTTTATTATTCAGTGCATACTTTCTGGAAGCATGTAATTATAATCGTTGTAAGCTCTATAGCAATTATTTGTTTATTTAGTTTTCTTTGTTATCATTGATCTCCTGTTGCTTGAGAAATAAATTTATAGTTTTTTTTACTCGGTGGGAGCTAGCCTAAATCGGATGATCGTCGCTGACAAGAAGAGGGGCACGGATATCGACATCCAAAACCACATAAGTAGTTTCAAGCTCCTTTACAACGAAACACAGGATCCTAGAGCGGAGTGGAACTGTTGACGTGGTGAGGCTCCTGATATATCAGTTCAATCGGATTTTTCCCCACACCCTGAAGACTTGAACTCTACCACTGCCAAGCAAGGAAATTACGTTAATCCCAAAAATACCGAAGAGACCGGACCAAGGCGGCAGCTTTGAAGACAACACAATATTTATGAGTGATTAATGAAATGTCGGGAACAAGGAACAGTTCATTCGTGAGCGACAACGAGATCGACGACCAGCTAGATGAGCTGAACAGAAGACGTCGAGGTTAAATTAAGAAAATTAAATATGTATCCAATTTAATCAATAAAATACTAAAATATTAATTTACTGTGTATTTTTATTAAAACGGTTAAATTATAAACAATATATTCTATATGAAAAACCAATCGGGTCCTAAAGTGGAATATATGGGTATAAATTGAGAACGGTCTGTTCTAAATGTGTAACCAATACGGTCCTAAAGTAGTAAACAAATGTTCGCGAACTGAGCACCTACTGTTCGTATAATGTTGTGGATATGTTCCTGAAACGAGCTGAAATGTTCTTGGATTGTGCACATGCTGTTCATAAAATGTTGTGGTCATGTTCTTAAGCCGATCCCTATATGTTCCTGAAACGAACTAAAATGTTCATAAAATGAGCCCAAAAAGCGATTATATTGTTCCCATTCGTTCAAAAAATAACACCCGAGTGTTCATGAAATTTCATGACCAAGCGTTCATAAAGTAAGAAAAATCGTGCTTACGCTACTTTCATGCACAGTTTGTTTTGATTTGTGCACAGATGTGCTTGTTTTTTTTCTGAGTGTACTTTTTATATGGGTGAAAAAGTCGAAGAAATGGAAACACATCGTATCTGATTCAGATAAATATAATAATAATGAAGAAATACCAGCTATTCCATCTACCTCGATAATCGCCAGTAAATAACATCCCTAACCGGTTTGTTATATCATAGTCTAACAACTAGCTTGCACTTATAATTAGAACTATGACTTTAACTAGCCCATGTCTGGCACTTTCCATTGTCAACCTTGGACCATTTCTGATTGCACTCGACAAGCCGGGAGGGAGGCATTCATTGTCTGACCACATTCTAAATCAGAGAGAGATCTACATTTAGTCACTGAATAAATAGACACAATTCACATTTAACGGGCAGACAGACAACTAATTACTGGACCAGCCGAGCACTGAAATAGCACTTCCGCAACAGGCACCTGTCTCTCAGAACAAGCTGTGAATGGGATAATAAATAATGCTTTGGACACTTGGTTGTCATACAATAGAGACGATATACTAGATATATATTTAGATACTATATAATACAAGTATAGATAACTGGGCAATTGGTTGCAATTAGCATTTGGTCTAATTGCAGCTTGCGAGCACACAATTTTCATGGGCTTTAAGGTTTTCTTCCATCATCATTAGGAAAATTGCATAGGCAAATGAATGCACACAGAATTTTCATTAGCACAAGCTTCTCTCCCTTTTTGAGGAGGGGGAAGTGAAACTAACCAAAAATGTTACTCCCTTCATATAATAATTTATGCCCGAAATACGCCTAAAAGTGTGCTGTATAATTTGGCAGCCAAAGTAACCGAAAGCAACTTTGATGCTGTTGTAAAGTTTTCTGCGGCTAATCACTTGTTAAGTTATTTGTTAAGGCATGTACGGGATGCTCCAAAGAACCAAAAGGAGGAAGAGGGGAAGGAACAAAAGTTGCTTGGGGGCAACGTCAAGTATTTGTGGCATGTTTTGTTGTATGCTCTACAAAGCCTATTCATTGATTCGGGGGCCAAACATGCCCAACTTATTTGCATTTTCCAGAAGTTTCCCTGCAAATTGGCTATGCATAATGAAATGGCAACAATTTGTAATTTATAATAACTAATTAGTGAGTGGGCGTGACTGGAAAACAAGGCGTCGATTCATAGACAAAGAGATGGAAAGTTATTTAACCTATGAGTACTTTTAGTTTAGATACTTGCAGTCTGGATGATACAAGAAATTATGAAATTACGCCTGTGTTCATGAATCAATTTTAATAAAAAAATTTAAGACAGAAAGGAATTTAAGATTGAAATACTTATATTGGAATTTATGGCCATCATTCATGCCACTTATTTTTATTTATTTATTTTTTTAAATATATGTATAAGATAATAGAAATAATTATTAATTTAGAAAACTAATATTTAAAATTGTTCTCAAAACGAAATGATTTATATTGACGTTAGTATATCAATAGTGATTATATAATTATTTATTATTAAACTAAGCGCAATTAAAATCTAGATAAATCTTAAAACCAATCTTGATTGGAAAATATTGATTGCCAGCAGAAAAAACAACAAAATAAAAAAAGCGAGTACTTTAAACGAGATAATGCAAAGCCAAATAAAATAAACAAGTTTGATTTAATACAGACTAAATATAAAGGCTCGCGTGTAACAAACATAAAATATCAATTAATATAAATTATTATTTTACACAGTTTATTTTTGAGGGGCTTATAAAAAGCAGTCTACGGCATGTAAGACCCATTAGCACTTGGAAATTTTCGGGTGGGGCCCAAACAATCATATTCAGATGCTTTTAAATATATATAATTTTGCTAAAAAAAATTAATTAGTAAGTCAAGAAAAAAAGGCGTTGCAACCAATAAAATTTCAATTAGCAACTTAACATTTAATAATTTTTATTTGATTTAATTTTTTTGTTATAAAGAAATCCCTTGGAACTGAACAGAAGGTGTCTTTATTTTGAATGGGTTTAACCATTTATGAATGAAATTACTTTCAAATATAGTATGTGAAATTCAATTCACAGTTAAAGGTCTAACCAGAATTTGTGCTATTCAAATTTTTATAAAACTAAGCTATCCCATAATTTAAGCTTAACAACCGTCTATTAGAACTCTATTCCAGACAATTATCAAACACTCTTCAAATAATTCGTTATATCTGTCATTCAACTGATTTAATTATAGAAGTAACACTAACAACAACTTCTATTAATTTTGTTGTTTTTTTATCATTTAATTTTTCTTTTTAATTTAATCATATTTTTTTGCTGTTGTTGTTTATATCATGACATATTATTAATAAACATTATTTGCATTTGACAAAAGAAATACCACAAAACGAGAGCAAAGAATGGGAATTCATTTATCAAAGCAAACAGCAAAACATACGGCAAATAATTTCCGGCAATATATTGAAATTGGTAATCCGACAGACCGACAGACCAGACAGATAGACAGATAGACTGACAGCTCCATGGCCCGTGGCCCCTTACCGAATTGACAATTAATGCCATAAATTAAATATTTTTTTCATTTGGTTAGATAAATACAATGCAATTATTTAATACATTTACGTACAAGCTCAATTATTTGCAATTGTCTTTTGGTTAATTGATAATTTGAAATGTGTGGGAAAGAAACCTATAAAAAGCTCATCAAAGTTGTACCTTATATGCATGCAGAGGGTGCATTAGTTCTCTAAGAACTGAATTTTCTTTGATATTATGCAACTTCAATGTTGATACAGTAGATTTTAATATACTATAGTGAAGAATCTTTTTTCCATTCCATCATACATTGTATATATTTGGGGATCATTTAAAGTCGATCAACTTATAAAATATAATGATGATCTATGCGAACCCATTTAATCTTAAAGCTATATTGGTGAAACTTGGTACGTTATATATATTGTATTATACCTACTTATAAGACAAATTCATTATATAGATTTCTTAGTACATTTCTATATACATTATTTAGTAACGTCTTTACAGGGTATTAAAACGTCATAAGTCTAAAGTTAATAGCATTGTTTTGTTAAGTATCTCTTTGTTTTACAGCCAACAAATTGCTTAGCTAAACTAAGGTTAGTTTTTCTGTACACCTGATAACCTTAACCCGTTTACCTTGAATCAAGCTGTACTCAGAGCAATTGCAACGCATTGGATTCCCCTTTGGATTGAAATTTACATTTCAACTGCAACTACTACTTGTATTTTTACTTATGCCAAGATAAGAATTTATGGTTAGATGATCTCAATATGAATTCATATATAATTTTAGATATAAATCATATGACATTTAACACGTTTTGTTTCAGAATACATTTCTATATGATGATTTCTGGGAATCCCCTTATCTAATCCACATTGTCATTGTTGCAATTTATGAGTCAATGATTGTTTTGTAAAATGTTTAGGGTTCATTGGGTCCATTTAATGTTTTGTTCACATTTAATCACGTTGCTTTACTGTGTGTGAAACGTATATTCAAATGTATAATTGCATTTTTGAATAACAAATATAATAAAATATAACACATCACGTTAGATTAAGGTGTTTTTAAATGGGATGTAGTGATAAATTTAATTAATCATTTATAAGACTTTTTATATACTTGATCAATGGTCGATATTCAATTTTTATTAGTATAAATCTGCATTATTTGCATATTTTTGTATTGTCTCCATATAATGGGATTGTTTAAACTTGGAAGCGTATTTTGTTTTGGCTTTGTATTTCGTATTTAATTTTAATGTTTGTTTTGCATGCTTATCAGTCATTTTATTATACCCTGTAGCCATAAACGTATACTAAAAGGGTTACAAAATTTTGAATACTTTGTTTTTTAACTAAGAAAGGAAGAGGTATTTACGTTCGTATTTGAAAGATCATCAGCTTTAAGCCCTACAAATTTTGCTCGTATTAAGGAATGAGTTAAACTAGTATTTAGAAGAAATAGGTAGCGGAATAAATAGTTACAGGGTAACTGATCGTAGTGCATTCTCAGGTAGCTCACTTTATTTTCACTTACTTTCTTACGTATCTTTACAACTGCTCTTCACTTGTGCACTTTACATATAATTTCATTCGGGTTTTTCTTTTGTTTCAAGTTATAACAAGACGCGAGAAATTAAAAAAATAAAAAAAAAAAAAAGTAATAAACGTGAATGTTAAATAAATTAAGCTAATAATAATCACATTGAATGTTTCCTTTTCCAGTTACGGATCTTCAGTGATTTTCAGGTATAAAATAAAAATGACAAATAATTTGTGAATATATTTAATGCCGAATTGTCGTCGAGTGTTTAACGTGGAACGTGAGAAAATAAATAAAATTCAATAAAAATTCAATAAATAGTGTTCAAAACAAAAGCTGAAACATAATACGAGTAGGTGAACACAAAATATTATTTAAATTGATTTAATCGCAGCAGGAGATATATTTTTTTATTTCGATTCATACGCTATTTTATTGCCATTGCTTCACCTGATTTACATGTTTTGCATTTGTACTACTTTCTTTTTTGTTATTATTATTATTATTATTTTGTTTTTGTTTTCTGCTTACGCTTTTTGGCAATGTTAATGAGCCGCTTTTTGTTAATAACATTAATGACATCATTTTGGCCTGCTTATGGGCAAAATGTTTGATCGTTCTCCATTCTCCATTCTTCATTCTCCATTCTCCACTTGGTGTCGTCGCTTGATTATTTCCATTGTTGACGGAAATAAAGTTTTGTACACTTTTTAATGTTGTTGTTTGAGTGAGTGTTTTGAATTGAAGGTCTGTCTGCGAAACTTTAATAAAATGATGATATACCCTGTAATTAGAGTAGTGATTTAGCAAGGGTATAACAGCAGTAGTATAAAGAATTTTATCAGAAATAGTTAAGCATGTATTTCTAAGCTGACAAGATCTATAAAAACCTTATTTTTGAAGAAAAATTATTTTTATTTTGATCTTACGAGTGTTATCTCGTATGATCTCGTATGTTATTTAGATATCTACTCTAAATATTTGTTATGCTTTATTTCTGACAGCAGGGTATTTAATGTTCGAGCATTCACATTAGTTTTGACTATCTAAATAAAGCGCTGTACTTTATGTTCATGTCTAATGATGCGACGTTAAATTGAAGAGCATTTGAGATGAAGTACCCATACACCTGTTCCATTCTCTATTTATGGCTTCACTCGGTGGGCAATCAATTTTGTGATTTATGTTCCGAGTACTTCGAACTTGCTCTATTAGTTTTGTTCTGATAACTTTTAAAGGAAAATGTTATTGAGAGCGCCACCTGGCAACAAGTTCTTGACCAGGTCCAAAAGACTCTATAAACATGATTACAATAATCTAATAAATTATCTGCACAAGATTAAGTTTGATTTTGTTTTGATACTTAACGTGTTTTCAGCGTATTTCACCAGTAGTTTAGTTATAGATTGTTATCTGTAGCACTTTTCTGCGTATTTTAAGAACAAGTCATTCTTCAATAGTATTACCTCGAAAAGGCTATATAAATCGTGTAGTAAAAACCTGGTGAAATTTGTCTACTGATAATGATAACAGATCTAAAAATGGTGTTGTGGGAATTAGACTTGCTGTCGAATTAATTTATGATCGCAATTAAGAATTTTACAAAGTAGTCTGCAATGTAAATGAAGATAACAATTTTAAGGTGTTTTGATTTTGGAAGGGCAACTCATGGTTACAAAGGCTACATATATGTAAAAGCAAACGATAATATTTTTAATATTTGGTTTCCCATGATCAATAATGATTCATAGAAAAGGTATTTAATAGTATATGTTAACATATGGTTAGAAAATATGTCAAATTACAATAAATATTTTGAAAAGTATACAAATAATTAAGTATTAGATATTTCAGATATGTTAGACACATTCTCTAATTTTGTTTAAGGCAAATATATTCAATTCTTTTATGTAATATGATGGTGATTATTCAATAAATGATCACTAAAAAAGGGCATATTCTAAAGATGCCAAAATCTCGCATAATACCTAAGTTACAATTTTCTTATAAGATTTATGCTCAAATATTTAATAAATATTTTTTTTCTTCCCAATTTTTCATAATAAAGTGTATTGGGGAAATATGTCAAATTACAATCAATATTTTGAAAAAGTATAAAAATATATTAGTGATAGATATTTCAGATATAAGTGGATAGATCAGCTCATTCTCTTATTTTGTTTTAAGGTAATAAATCAAATCCTTTTATGTAATATGATGATGATTATTCAAAAAATGATCACTAAAAAAGGACATATTCCTAAGATGCCCAAAATCTCTCATAATACCCAAGTTACAATTTTCTTATAAGATTCATCAAATATTTAATAGCTCAAATATTTAATAAATATTTTTTTTCTTCCCAATTTTTCATAATAAAGTATATTGGGGCAATGCTCCGTTGGCTTTTTATGTGTTTCAAGCTTAAAAACATTTTTCATAATTAGCTCGCTTGAGTAACTCGTTTCAAGCTGCCTTTGACTTTTTTGCAGTCGGCAGGCAAATGTCACGAAGGGTTTTCCCCCCTTGTCAGAGTCATAGGCACAACAGCTACCACCATTTAAGCCCCTCCGTTGCCCCCTTTGCCCCTTTTTGGTGTTTAAATAAATGCAACCGCATGCGGTGCTTCAAAGTCACAAACAATTTGCAAGCCACACTGAGCACTCAACAAGCCGCATTAAAATACAACCCATTGTTATACGTACTACGATACAAATACTCCCGACTCGACTTGAACGAATCTGACAGACGCTGGCAGTTCATTACAATTTCGTTATTTTTAATGGAAAATTGTTAATAATGTAAATGTCGCCAAAGTATTTTCTTTTTTTTTTATAAGACTCTTCATAGCAAATTGAAACTTTCGAAAAATAATGCCGAAACCAAAACGAAAAGTAAATGAAAACGAAGCAAGTACTCGTGGATATTGTATGAATGTTTTAACAATCGCGAGTTCAGTGACTCCATTTTGTAAATACAGAAGCGTTTTTTATACAAAAATTTTGTAAGTGTCTATTAGAGTGGATAGTTATAATTAGTTAGTAAAAAGTTTTGCAATAAAATATTATTATTAGCATTACTATTAGAATTCTTATTCGCTCTTCCTCTATTTACTAAATATTAATATATATTTTCCAAATGATTAATTGTTTTAGATTTTGTATAAGTAAAAGTCTGTCGATTCCACTCTCAACTTCTTATTTCAACAACGAACTCCCGAATTATAGATCAGTTTAAGTAGAAGATTCAGGACAATCTATTTCAATGATTTCGTAACTTTCTGCTGCTGAGATGAAATGTGCACTAAGTATCAAAATACAAAATAAGATAGATTATTTTGGACATATATTTTGCTTAACACCTTTTAGTAAATATTCTTATCATAGCTCACCTTTAAATAACTCAAGTAATGCCTCAATCTAAAACCCCCCGCAATAACTGTAAACACATTTTAATCGTCTGAACTATATGCTATGCAAGTTTTACGATCCAGAATTCTCGTCACGAGTCGCTCGTGCCTAAAGTCGGTAAATATTTGTTAGAAAACAAAATATCATAAATTATATATGCCTACAGAGAAGTCCCAAAAAGGGGGATTCACTGTTTAGTCTATATTATTTTGATTTTATCGATTTATTTAGGTGCCCCAGTATTGTTATAAGTATTCTGGAGTAATTGAAAGTGTCTTAAGACCCCCTTAAAGCCAAAGAGACGCCACTGCAGTTGGGCAGAAGTCAAGGGAAAGAAAGTACTTCAGTCTTTATCTAAAACAAGACCAAGTGCAAATGTCTTTGCATTTCGATTATCAACTTAGACATATGCCCAGATAATGCCTCGGTCTAGGCACAGTTCAAGATAATAAAAGAAAAGAAAATAAAATGGGCAAAAATAGAATAAAACCTAAACCAAATCTGTTATCAAGTCGTCGACACAACATGGAAATTATGTTCGCCTTGGCTGAAAATCGTCATAATGTGCAATTATAATTATCTCTTATCTGTCAGAAAGTCTGGCAAATGTTTCATAGATGAATGTGGTTGCCTTTACCTACTTTAATTGCAATGGTTATTAAGGGAATCAACTTTTATGGCCCACACAGGCCGACTTTGCACTTGCCAAATGCGTGTTTCACCAGACTTTGGGGTTCGGAGCAGACGATTATACCTATACCTATACTTATACTTATACTTATACTATATGTCTGACAAGATGAAACAGCATTTTGCGCATTCAGGAAGGCATATAATCAGCTCTATATACGAGTACATACTTGTAGTCTACTTACTACAAGAGAATTTTAACGACACTTAGTTATTATCATTTATTGGAGGGATCACAAAATATATACATATGTGTTCCATCTGAATGGAAAGCAAATATTTATGGCTTTAATTGGGTTAAACCTAATCATCGGGGTCTAATAAGAGCTTAGATTTTCATCTTTATTAAAGTTTGTTGTTATAAATTTTTGAATTTCCAACAAATGCCTCATAAAGCGGAAACTTTTGATCAACATGAATAAAAATTGCAAATAGTTTTTGTTTTATTTAATTGAAATACATTATTAGCTTAGTATGGATAGAATATTATTTTTATATACTAAATAAGTTCCAGTTAAATTATTATATGTATTAGATTTTATATAAAAAGTCAAGTTTAAATACATATATAAAAAAAGTTAAATGCACAGACAATGTGGTTTTGTTTTAAATCAGATACAAATTAGCAATAAGATTCATCTGATGTTGTTAATAACAGGGAATTTCCAATTGAATTTATAAGTGGAAAAGCGCGGGAACAACAGAAAACTCGTCTACCAGAATCTATTATTAAAAGTTGTTCATCCACACGATAAAAACTTGGCTGGAAAAGTCGGAATTAACAGCTAAAATAATCGTTATATTTATCATGTTATATTTTTATCTGATATATTCATCAGACGTGGAATAGACATTTATATTAGAAAGAAACATAAATCAAACTGCAAACCATAAATGAAATGGAAATAAAACTCGTACTGTGATAGATATGATATCTATAGGCACATATAGATTTATTTGTGAGTGGTACGTCAAATATATTTATCTAAGGTATTTAAGCATAATATAGGTGTCAAAATATTTACGAAAAGCGTCAGAAATCCAACAAAAATTATTGGCTCAGATAAAAAGTTGACAATAAATTGTATAAATATTTGCAATTAATTGAAAAAGTTAATTAGGCACAATTCAATTAGCGGTCAATTTTGATATGCCTTTTAGAGAAGTTGGGTCTGTGACGTCCCTGGCTTACTTAATGCTTCATGACGTCAAATAATCTCATCGAAACTGTGAATTGAATCCGTAATGGAGCTCTAATAAAATTACCAGCATGGATTGCGCTATAAAAGTAATTGAAATGGATTGAATTGTGTTGGGCTCGACTTTGCTTGGATTGAATTCGTTTGGGGTTCTCAATTTCAACTGGCTCTGTTGCATACATATATGATTTGTCTTTGGCAATCTTTTACACGTTTTTCTACTATTTCAGTTCGTCTGTTAGCTCTTTTTTTTTTTTTTTTGTTGCTTGTTTTACTCTATTCCATTTAGAGCTCTGCATTCGAGAAGTTTTCAAAACACAAGTCATTGATCTTGCTCGAGGCCTGTTGCCTGAACTTTGGAGTCATTTGTACGAGCCAAAAGACATCTGTTGGTCAAGTTGATGCTAATGTTGACTTGCAGCTATTTAAATTTTTGGTATTCGGTTTACGATTGCCAATTTCGCCATAGAGTCTAGAGTTGCTCATGTGGTGCCCCAATGCTGGTAATGGAAAATTACTGGGCTCGAATCTTGTTATTCGACGGCCTATACGTTGCATGACAATACGTAGACGGCACTTGTGAGGCGTCTTAATGGATTGTGCCATGTGAAATATACAGTAAGCACTCGTTTTGAGTGAATGAAGCTAGCAGGTTGTTAGGCTGTTTCTATTTCATTTCCTTGATTTCTTTTTATATATTTGTGTATCTTTCTTAAATTAATATTTTTAGCTAAACAATAAAAATAATTGAACTACAATTTTATATATTATATTTTTAACACTTTTTTGATGTCAGTGTTTCCCATTTCAATAAAATTAACTTGATTTTTAAATGGTTTCTAACAAATCCTTTAACAACATTAAGTTTTCTGACAATTTTAAATGGTCTAAAGCTATCAAAAGCTTCTAGATATAGAAAAGTGGAGCTGCCGCAATATTAAAATTTTTTGAAGTCTATGTTTGCTTGAGATACACCCGTGACCAAAATAATAAGTACACTCTTTTTTTTACTGAAAATTTTTCTTTTTAAATATCTCTTCGATAGTATTTTTTATAATTTTTTGAAAATGGCAAAAAAGGCACTTTTTCCTCATTTTCATGCAAAAAGTGCCTTTTTTACAATTTTCAAAAAATTATTAAAAATATTAGCAAAAAGATTTCTTTTTTTTTGCAGTCACAATTAAAATTGTTTAAAGAATGTTTTTGCATCCCAACATTTTTGGTTTGAGTCCTAGGAAAATAGTTTTGAAAGTTGACTTTTTTTAAAATTCGAATATTTTAATGGGTTAAGGAAAGTTTTGCATCATTCAAACGGAATTTAAATGACCTTTCCAAATTTATTTTTTTAATATGTAGACTTGACTTACAATAGCTGTTACAGTAAAAAAAGAGTGTACTTATTATTTTGGCCACGGGTGTATATTAAGAAACAACAAAGTTTATTATTCTAAGACCTAATTTTTGTAAAAGTTGATCTTCAACCGATTCTTTATTTTATACCAATATGATATAGTTGACCGACTTTAACTAACACAGAATTTGTGCGTTTGGTTCAGATATCACAAAAATCAACAAAGTTTTTAAATGCTCAAAAATAAATTTATCAGTTGGTCCTTAAAGTTGAATCTCAATTGATCCATTAACAAATCAAATTTTTCAAAAAGTTGCCCTTTCATACACCAAAACAAAAAATAACTTCGCAGCCACTGTTAAAATTTCAGCCTTTTAGCTCCTACCGTTTTGGATTGTAGTGCAATCAGTATCACATACACATTTGTATCTTAATTATTATTCACAGACTATTAAGTATCTTTTCCAGCATTTTCTTTCACGATCTTCGCCGCGGCTCCCACCCAGTTATCTACAGTAAAATCGTAACTGTGTCAAGGTTAAGCCATAGTCTGCTTGTAAGTCTGCTTCATTACAACTTACCTGAATATAAAATGGCTCGATTCTATAAATTGACGTATGTTTTGTTGACATTTTAACGACATTTTTACAACTATAAACCAGCTGATGTTGTTGGATTTGTAGCCGTCAAGGGGTTGGGATCAGTAAACCTCGACGAACGTGTCTGAATGTTTTTGGCGCTTATCATGAAACCCACACACACCATGGGCTACAAGTGGGAAAGCGGGCTGTCAATGTGTTCAACAAGCTGTTAACGTTATTTTTGATATGCGGCCCAAAAGCCGCAAGACTAATCAATGGCACGAGCGCAAAACAACAGTGAAGACCCATAAAAAATAACTAGCAGAGTGAAGTATAGTAGGTTTTCAGATACTGTATAATTACTGAGAACCTAAACCTGAAGTAATAAAATATAAAAAATAAAATTAATAGGTTATCTTTAGATTAAATTATTATCTTTGGCATGGCATTGGATTATCCTATATTTTCTGGAAGGCTGGGAGGAATTAAGAAAGTGTAATAATGAAATATTTACAAAGTCTTTATCTGTATTCAGGTTTAGTTTGTAATAGAGGTCTGCATGGATGTACTCAAATTGTGAGTCCCATTGAATACAATTGAATGGTTCTGAATGAGTTGAATGCAAAGCATACTATGATTGAGTTTATATGTATTTGAGTGAAGTTTTGTTCCAAATGTTCGGCATTCATACGAGATGAGTTGGAATGAACTAAGGTGTAAAAACGATAGATAACATTGGCATTGTCAAAAAAATTCGAATTACTGAATGTGTTATTTCAGTTTAGCTTTTTTTACGACTTATGTCAAAAATTTATGGAAAAATTAACGCACAAGATCAAGCCAATAATAAGCATGACTTGGTGGCACATGCATAAAGATTTTTTTCGGCTTTTAGTCAAAGCAAGTTGTAAAATACTTTCTATACCTGCAAACAGCAAAAAAATATTTTCAGTCGCACGAAATATTGTAAGTGATAAAGTGTGATTGCCACCAAACCAGACAACGTTAAAAAATAATGTTTCTACATTCAAAAAGGGATTAATCACATACATGTATGTATGTTAGCATATTTTATAGTTATTTTAATTTCTGCGAAATAAATGGATTTTTTTCCTTTTTACGAAGTGCTCATAGTTCATCATATTATTGCAGAACGTTTTTCAAAATAAAATGTTTCTGGTTAATTCGAATGAACTTAAACCAAATTCAACTTCTCTGTCATTCACATTCAGGCCTCTACGTTTGAATGTTAGCCTACTGAGTCTCACACGAGCTCTTCATACAGCCAACGATTTTTGAGTTCGAATTAAAATTCACTCGTTCATTTTGAGTGTGAACACTTCATTTGTCATTTTGAGTGCATTCATGCAGACCTCTAGTTTGTAAACATCGGCCAAATGATCATAAGATTGACTTTAGAATTTCTTTTGTTTACTGGTAATTTATATGAATGAGAAGCGACTATTTGTATTTTCATATAAAGAGTTTAGAGAGTATCTATCGATTAATATGGTTGTAGTTTGAGTTTGTTTTATAATTTAGTGGGCAACAAATTATAATTTAGTTTAAAAAATGCAGTCAAATCTTGGCCACATGTCTGATTATATAAATTTTTGTTAATATAATTGAAATATAATCTCAATTAAAAAATTCAGTCAAATCTTGGCCACATGTCTGATTATATAAATTTTAGTAAACACCTTGCAATTAGCTTGCCAATCATCATACCCATTTTACATCACAAGTACGAGGTGTGTGCCGATAATCGATGTGACGTCAGAGGTCGCTCATATACTTAGCCATGTCTAATCTGTTTAACTTATTATCTCGGGTTCAACAGAACTAAAATCTTGGCCAAATTCCCTTCAGCAAAAAAATTCGGTTTTAACCGGAAATCAAGCACTTGGAAAATGCGACAACACGGTATCGTTGTCGTTGTCGTCTTTCGTTCGCTTTCGTTAAGAAAAAGTTGTTAACAAATTGCTGTTGTGTTGTTAGTGCTTCTGCTGTTGTTAGTGTTGTTATTATTACTGCTGGCCGGCAGCCAGGCAAAAGCAAAAGCTTTAAGCGCTCCAACGCCAACGCCGCACGATCAGAACGACTTTGGAGCGCGTCGCGCGCAGTCGTTGAATTTTTGTTAACTCTGAAGCTTCGAATCGTTGTTTTGGCCGTGAAGCGTTACCAACTTTTACTAGATCACCGACACTTGTTATTTTGTGCTTAAAGTGGAACACTTGTGATACATATACAAAATATAATAAAAAGTATGTTAAACTCATTATGAATATCCTTTTTTGGAAAAGTAGAACAAATTGTGAAAAGGACTCAGTGTGGACTATTAAAAAAAAAAGAAATTTAAATATAAGCATTTAAAAAAAATATTTAAGCAAGTCAACCTACTTGATGTCATTAATTATGAAACTTTACTGTCGTTTATCATGATAAAATTGTGCAATTTACGAGCAAATGCGGTTGGAGTTCAACGAGTGCT
Organism: Drosophila suboccidentalis; assembly: GCA_037043435.1. Lineage (NCBI taxonomy): Eukaryota > Metazoa > Arthropoda > Insecta > Diptera > Drosophilidae > Drosophila > Drosophila suboccidentalis. Next base: position 106,085 of record JBAMBK010000035.1, read on the forward strand.
TTTATCATCAGAACACTTTGAAAATAATAATAAAACATATAATGTAGAAACAAGTGTGAGATACCATCTACCTTACACTGAAATACTCGTACGTGTTCCAGGCAGTTGCAGTTTCTTGAACCACTTTAAAGTTTATTTTTCATTCGTAATGAAATGTTCAGTTATTTTTAACATTTTGATAACAAATGATCGTAATTAAAATTTCAATTCTTTTTATAGAAAACAAGTGTGAAGTGATCAATACAAGGGATTTCTTCTTCTTTTTTAGTATTTTTAGCAAATTTTATAATTTCAAAATGAAATTTGCAGTCCTTAAAGTAGAGCAAAAATGCGATAGTAGAACTTTACTCTCTCCAAGTTTCTGTCTTTTAACTTTAACTTTTTGAGCTTGTTATTGATTTTTGTATTTTTTACAGTGTATATGTACATAAATTATGTGATTTAAACTACTTTTTCTTTGTTCTTGACCTATTACGAGTAGATCTGGAACTAGCCAAAGTGAATGGTTGAGATCATATAACTCAAATAATTCAAATAAAGTCCGAATGCTTATAAATTATTTTCAAGTACTATCAGTGCACTTGAAGTAATGCGAATAAAATTAGAAATATTATCTGAGTTCGATTAGAGTTGAAGTGAAAGTACTTCAAGATTTTCTTGACACTTTCAAGGTAAATTAAAAGATTTATATATGTTAATGATTAGATTATACAATTCCTTAACCAGGCTGATTTACTTACTTCCTGAAGCAGCTGTTATAATATTAATGGTCTCTATACACCTGCACAAACAGTTGTTTATGGTCTTGGCCTTGTATGGCACGTGCTTGGCATGTATAAAATATTGTTGAAATATTCAATTAACAATCGTTGGCATGATCTGTTAACATTTGTATGCCTCATACTCGTAATTTGACCTATAATATAGTATTATAATTAGACTGGTGACCTCGGCATTGAGTTGCGTGGGAAAAGTTAAATAGATGCGCTCATTAATCACAAATCATAAGAGATAACGGAACAGGTCTGCCTTATAAAAATACGTTTGTCTGTATACAGAAAATGACTCTGCATTTAAGTGAAATTTTACTTAGTATTTGTTGATTTTTTGTATTGATATACTGGCTTATCTGCCTGTCCATGAAAGATTATCACATGTTTAACGATATTTATTCAACATTTCAACATATTCGACACTTTTATATTCGCATAAATCTTAAATCCACGTAATTACATCAACTTCAAGTGGGTTAGACCAAATGTTAAGGGTTAATCCGAGCGACAACAACAAATAATTGATTAGATAGTAACAGGTTGAATCGGGGCGCGTGCTGCCTTTGAGTTGTTCCCGGACTTATCAATATTGTGTGTTGGGTTATTGGGGTGCTATCAAAATGTCTGAAACATGACGAAGTGCCGTTAACATTGTAGCTATAATTTTATATGTATATCAATTTATTACCACTCGACAAGTGGTCGAAATTTTGATTGTAAACACATAAATGCACTAAAATACTTACTTAGTTTTACTTTTAGTAATTGCCAGTTTATTCTTTCCGATGATTAACTGGTAATTGAAATTATATGGTGCCTGGACAATGGAAACAACAATACGACAATACTAACTGATAGTGGACATAGGAACAGAAGAAAGATAGCGAGAATGAATGGTTTTGAAACTGATATTGTAGATTAAAAGACTGACGAGTGTCAGGGAACCGGATTGCGATCAATTTAGAAATATAAAGTGAGTGGAAATAGACATTGAAATTAAATTTACGGAGAAAGTCAGATCGAAAGATAATGGGTAGATGAGACTGAGATGAATACTTTATCAGCTTAATGAACGTTAAAAATACGCTTACAAATTTGGCAAATTATAATTTTAAATATTTGAAATAATAGTTAAAAAACTATTATGTGTCAAGTTAAATAAATACTCTAGATTGAACTGTAAATAATATGGTTTTTAAAAGTCAAAAATATTTAGGCAAATTCTCTGTGCTATTGAACACACTAACTGATAGCTTTGTTTATTAATATTTATATCATTAAGGAATGCAATACAAATAATAGGAACTTCTTTATATTTTATAGTTCAATTTGGCCATTTTTTAAGCTTCATCCGCTTTTTTATACGTTGTTTATTAAGTTCTCAGAAATATTTTAAATATATTATAAATAAAATAAGTCGAAAGGCTGCAATTAAATTTACCAACCCGTTTTCAGGTTCTTTAGAAATTCATTCAAAAAGCAAATACATATGTTCGCATGACAGATACTAAATACTTGATTTTTTTATTTTGTATATAAAGTTAATGACTTATTTTACATAAACATAATGATTGAACGCGAATAAAAGTGAATGGAAGGCAGTCAAAATAAATGGGGAACAATATTATAATAATATTAATAAATAAACAATAAATTCTGACAAGTACTTGATTCAAAACTAAACATTTAAATAAACTTTTATACCTTAACTAACTGGGAGTATGTAAGTCTAAGTGTGTGTGTGTGCATGTGTCTTTGTTATTTTAGCCGTGTTTGGCATGACAAATGCTTTGAGCTGGGCCATTAAAAATAACTTGATGCGATATGTATATATATATTGGGTGTTTTTTTTTAGACTTGTGGGTTTTAATCTAGCAATACTTTTTTCTGAGTTGGTCTTTTTAACAGCTGTCACTTGATTTATGCTCAATTATGTTTGCCATTTCATAATAAAAAGACTTGCTTCTGAACAACGTTTGAATATTATTGAATTTCATCATCAAAATTCATGCTTGCATTTTGAATTTTTTCGAAATCATTTTAAAAACAAAATGACGAGCCCTACCTTTATAATAGGCCTAATTTCTTGGCCATAACATTAAATTATATACGTTTAATTTCTTTTTGAAAACCACAACTCTTAAAAAAAACACCCTTTAGAATAAAACTTGAAGCTCGATCAGCGTCACAGGCTAAAAACAGTTGCTGCCTTGAGCTTATCGACAGACACTTGTATTGAGAAGGCTTTGAGGTAAGGCGATAAGATATGCAACAGTTAGCTTTCATTTATCAACATGACCTGGACAATATATGTTGTACTCAATGAGATAGTAATATTAATAATATTGTTTACTTTATTGACTATAAAGAAGATAATAAGAATAAATAGAATGAATGAAGTACCATATCAAGGAATTTAGTGAGCTTTGCGCTTAAACTTTTTGGGAATTGTAAATGAAATATAGACTTAATATTATAACAGATGAGAATATTCTTTGGCTTCTTTTAGAAGTCAAATTTGTATTCTTAATGCTCAGAAAAAAGCACTTAAAGCATAAAAATAGGAATTTATTTTATCATCGTTTAAGTTCGATTAAGTGAAAAACTATAATTTTTATATACTTAACCTTACTGCAAAATTAAAAAAAGCAATTCTTAAAATGCTATAAAATAAAAAGTGAATCTTTACATGTAAGAGAGTTTTATTGTATCCATTTAAAAGATACAAAATAAATATTTTCTCTAAACTTAAAATATTTTCGTAGATAAAAGAAGCGAATCTAATTCGATAAATCAGTAAACAATCTGTTCTCTTTCCCCAAAAAACAAATGCTGCATTAATTGTTGATTAAAATTAATCAAATATTTTTGAATTTCCTTTGCAGTTATGTCGAAATTCTGGAATGCTCTCACGCGCCGTAAAACGGACGATGTCGTCGAGGCGGAATCGAAGCTGGCGCGTGTTCTAAATCTCTTCGACCTGACGGCCTTGGGCGTGGGCAGCACATTGGGCCTGGGCGTCTATGTGTTGGCCGGCCAGGTGGCCTATAATATAGCCGGTCCCGCTGTTACCATCTCCTTTCTGATTGCCGCCATCGCGTCGGCGTTTGCGGGCATTTGTTATGCGGAATTTGCGGCACGTGTGCCGAAAGCGGGAAGTGCGTATGTTTACAGTTATGTGACCATTGGCGAGTTTGTGGCATTCACCATTGGCTGGAATCTGATCCTGGAATATGTGATTGGAACGGCGTCGGTGGCACGTGGCTTAAGCGGTTACTTCGACTCGTTGATTGACAACAACATGTCGAAGGCGCTGAATGAGACGATGCCCATTAAAGTGAGCTTCCTTGGAGACTATCCGGATTTTCTCTCCTTTGGCATGATTCTGCTGCTGGCTGGACTGTTGGCTTTTGGCGCCAAGGAGTCCAGTTTCTTGAACAACATCTTCACCAGCGTGAATCTGGTGACGATTGGCATTGTTCTCGTCGCTGGTGGCATGAATGGTAAGCTTTTAAATATTTAATTATTGTGAAGGTGTAAACTTTATTGATATTTTTAGTACATTTTTTTTAAAATTATCGTTAGTGTTTAGGAATATACTCAAGAGCTTTAATTAAAAATGTATTAGAGTTTTCATAATTTTTTTTTAAACAAAAATTGTCTCCTGAAAAATATTTTAAAATTATTTAAAAATATGTCTTAACAATATATTAACAAAAGTACTTTAACGATTTGTGAATTTTCGGTATCTATGCGAATTAAAATAGCTTATAGCTTCATCTTCTTAAAACCTAATGTAATTATTGAGACTTCATGACAATAGCAATACAGATAATTAGGGATGCCACGGAAATCGCAAGCGAAATAGAAATCCGCAGATAGCAATTCCGCACGGAAATTTCCGAGATGCCACAGAACTTCGAGAGATTTAATATTTCTTAGCATTTTCACCAACCTTTTCGAACTAGGCTGCTAAGGGTTGACACCTTCTCAGATTAAATTACCCAAGGGTTTGATTAGCAACTTTTTCAGGTTTATCATTGCAGAGCAATAAGCTTTTTTTTTTTCTTACTTAATAAACATAATTTAATTTATTTATGCAATAATTGATTTTGTTTAGCTAAAAAAAATTTAAAAGTATTTGGCGCGAGAAAATAAAAGTTACTCGACAACTCTAGCAATTGTATACCATTAATCTGGCAACTCTTCGTGACAAATGTTTTTACAAATTGCACAATAAGTTAAAGGTTTTTTTTGGGTAAAACTTGATTTACCTCAAATTACCTATTTTTCTAATGCTTAATTTAAAGAAAACTGAAGTGGTTCCATATATTTTTTTTAAATACCTTACTTCGAATTCTGACTAAAACATGTGGCATCGCTTCCCCCGACTAAATTGGACTAGGTGGCAGCATCGGACGAAAGCGGATTTAGCACTAATTTATTCCGCACAAAATTATTGTGCGATTTGACCTGTGGCACAGCGAAATGAAATTGAAGTGAAATTCAAGTGAAAGCGATATCTGTGGCACCCCCGAATAAATTAAAATAGTCTTTGCTTTTTACAACTTTATTACAAAACCTATTAAAGGTTCTAGTATAAAAAAAAAATTTTGTAAATAAGTCAATAGCGGAAAACAACAACCAAAAGTAGTCAAAGTCTTTTACCTTTTTTAATTGTACTATTTTTGTTTAGTTCATACAAGAAGACAATGTTTAATGTTTAAGCTATATAAAAGACATTTTTCAGTTTAAATCGAAAGAAAAAATAGTTTTCAAACTGTATAGAAGCTTTTATGTTATATTTCCTTAAATTAAAGTAAGCTTTCATTTTAGATTTAAATTAGTCGAGAATTGATTCAATTTATTAAATAAATAGTGTGCAAATATATTTACAAATAATATTTATCGATAATCTCGAATGCTTTGCAGCAATACAGTTGTTAATCTCTCTCTGTCTCTGTCTTTACCTTTCTCTCCCTTTATAGCCAGTGTGGAGAACTGGCGTCTGACTGATGTCCCGGAGGGAGCTGGCGTTGGTGGCTTCATGCCCTTCGGCATGGCTGGCGTGATGGCAGGAGCTGCCAAATGTTTCTTCGGCTTTGTGGGCTTCGATTGCATAGCCACAACGGGCGAGGAGGCAATCAATCCCAAGAGGAATATTCCATTGGCCATTGTCATCTCGCTGATCATTATCTTCTTGGCCTACTTCGGGGTTTCCACGGTGCTGACCATGATGCTGCCGTATTATCTGCAGGATCCGGACGCACCCTTCCCAAAGGCCTTCGATGCCGTCGAATGGTATACGATCAAATGGATTGTGACGATCGGAGCTGTGTTCGCCCTGTGCACGAGTCTCTTGGGTGCCATGTTCCCACTGCCCCGAATCCTCTATGCCATGGGCAATGATGGCATTCTCTTCAAGCGTCTGTCCAAAGTGCATCCGTATACGCAAACGCCACTTATTGCCACAATTGTTTCGGGCATATTTGCTGCGATTATGGCCATGCTGTTCAATCTGGATCAGTTGGTCGACATGATGTCGATTGGCACGTTGTTGGCCTATACGATTGTGGCCATCTGTGTGCTCGTGTTGCGCTATCAGGATGAGAAGATGACCAAACTGGTCTCAGTGCGTGCGCCCAATGTCTTCCGTCAGCTGTTCTGCAATTCTTACCGTGAGCCCAATACGATGACCTCGGCTATTACCAAAATTGGCATTGTGGTCTTTGCCATCTTCGCCATTATCTGGTGCGTCTTCATGAAGGTCTTTGACTTGGATGCCGTTGGCGCCATTGTCGGCTTGAGTGTTGTTGGACTGCTGCTCATCGTCATCTGTGTTGTGATTGGCCTGCAACCTGTGTCCACCATCGAGTTGACCTTCAAGGTGCCCTTGGTGCCCTTTGTGCCCTGCCTGAGCGTGTTTGTCAACTTGTACCTGATGTTCCAGCTGGATCTGTTCACCTGGATACGTTTCCTCATCTGGATTGCCATCGGCTATTGCATATACTTTTCATATGGCATTCGCAACTCCACACAAATCCAAAGGAATCGCAATCACGCCGAAGTCGCTGCCAATGCCATGCAAAACTCCGATTATCCGCAACAGCATGAGAATCGCGCCTTTGAGCCCGATTGGAAGGTGGAGAATGGCAATGGCGTTAAAGCTCTGCCCTCGTCCCCGCCCACCTATGAGTACTCCGAGAAACTTTAGAGTTGAGGCTGGAACTCGAAAAGAAACAGTAGAGAAGAAAGTATTATAAGTTGCCTTAAAGAATTAAGCTCAGCTCACAAACGAAGGAGAAATGAAACCCTGTTCCCGTTTACAATTTCACCAAAAGTCTTCAGTCTTCAGTTCCTTATCGTCTGTAAACTGAGCTTAAGTAATATTACACGCCCCCCACTTATCTTGCTAGTTAGTCATCTATTTAACTCGCTGACATTTTTATTTTGAGTTTAGCTGGCATGTGTTTGTGAGAGAGATGAATAGATTGCGCATAAAAATTAAATGATATCTTCGATTCGTTATTTTTATGCGCCAGAAATTTAGACACACACGACTTCCTAAGACCGCTCAATGCAGACTTTCAACTATTTTATTATTATATATTATTTTATTTTGTTTTCATTTAAATTCCTTTGCTGCCTTTTTAATTTTCTGTACATAATGCCCCCAAATTTGTTGTGATATTTGTAAATATATGTATGCATATAGGACTTTAATTATCACATGTATATATATTTGATATATATATACCATTGTCACAATTCTTGTTGTCGTTATGTGAATGCAATTTGTATCATAATAATAATATTTTAGTAATGTCAATTGTACAATCCTAAGCTAGTTTAGTATTTAAGTCATTTAGATTTTAAGTTCACAAAAAGAATTCCAAAAAAACAAAACAAAAGAGAAACGAATTTGCGCGCATTCCAAATAATTGTTTGTGAAAATAAACTAAACGTTGTACATGAAACTTGTTGTCTTATTTATTTCTGAAACACTTTACTGGAAGGATTACTCAAAATAACATAAGTTTAAACTTTAAACCTGATCGAATCTAATCTAATCGCTTGGATTCGCTTTATAATCAACAATTGATTGAATAAGCTTTCTTATTTTCTCTCTCTAATCATAAATCAAGGCAAAATTTCTTTTAAATTGAAAGTATGGAATTTATACCAAAATCGTAGAAAGTCCTCGCAAGATAGAAAAGTCAATTGCTTGAAGTTTAAATCTTATCAACTACCACAAATGGTGCTGAGAAAAAAGCTCTTTTAACTTATCTAATCACGAATGGAATCACAAAATAATCAACAAGTGATTAAATAATCAATAAGATTGCCTTATTAGATATTTAAGTATTTCCAGCGAATTCTATTGAAAGATTGCAGTAGATTCTAAAGCAGCTCAAGAAGAACTTCTTTCTTTCTGTATAGAAAATGTTATACATAATTTCGAGCAGGAACTGTCAAGTTTCCAAATGCAGTTTCTGTTCTCATCCAATACTAAATTTTAATCCTCGACCCGCATTAACCATAATAGCCAGCCAATAAAAAATTCTCTCAGTGCTCTCGTGGGGTGACTAGACTTGGACTCAGCTATAGTTGGCTGCAGCATCAGTTTCAGCTCCAACTAGTTAGCTAACCAGCTTAGTTAAATGGCAAATACATAAGTTGCCTTTGCATTTTCTACTCCACGAGCAAGTCAGCGAGCAAATAAAACGCAGTAAAGTAAATAACAGAGGCAAGTCAAAAACTCAAACTCGAGCCAAAAAGCCAGACGAAAGTTGCAGGGATAATGCAAACAAGCACTCACATACACATACAAATACACATATGTTTGTATGTGAATTGAAGGAAAATGGTCAACATAGCGTCACTGAGAAAATAAAATTGTTTTGCGGGTCCTTCTAGTGGCACGTTTTTCGCTTCTCTCTTCGACTACTTTTTTCCAGACTTAATTTATGCATTTTAAAAGGATATCAAACGCTTAAGCATCAAAGGAGCTCCTCACCCACATATGCCATGCACTACTGCGTTTTGTGCAGTGTATCGTAATAGAGCTTTTTATTTCTTCTGTCGTTGTGTGTGCACATCTGCGAAAGGATTCTAGTTTTCACACGCTGTCAATTAGCAATAAAATGAGAATTTCACTTTTTTTTTCAAGATTTTTGTTCCTTTTATTTGAGCAGCTTTATTTTTTTTTTATCAAAAGACTGCAGTTGGTATATTTTTAAATAAAAATAATTCCTTTTTAAATCAAGTATTTGTACAGTTTTTATTGTAAATATTCTTTACTTTTATTTAAAATATTATAATTATCTAAAATGCAGTGTAAATCAAAAATGTTCTTGTAAGTATTTAGTTAATTAAATTTATTTTATTGTAAAATACTTTTATCGTCATCTGATCAGCAAAAATTCAATAAACTCTCCAAAATGTTTAAGCATTCAAAGACCGCAAATTTCGAATGTTGGTCGTTTGACCAACGTGACGTATGAGTAACGCAAATGGCGTTGCATCAAATAACAATGAGCACTGAAAAGTATGCAATGCAATTTGCTTTACACTCGCCATCAAATAAAAAATCGAAAGCCTAAAAGTATGCAATGCTTAAATCGAAATATTCAACAGCAGTTTCACAATGCACACTGGTTCCTGTTGTATGGGGAAGGCGGCCAAAAATACTTCTAGTTGAGGTAGAGGCTTGAAACTTAACGCAAAATTTTTAAATTTATAGTAAGATTATGTATAAAAATCAGCCGGATCGGACCACCATATCATATAGCTGTCATATGAACTATCGGTCTGAAATCAGGTGTTTGTATGAAAAACTTTTTTGTTGTTTGAGACATCTGAACCAAACTTACAGAATTTGCATGTGGGATGGTCCAATACATCCTGACCAAGTTTGGTTGAAATCGGACTACTATATCATATAGCTGTCATACGAATGATCAGTCGAACATTAAGTCATAGTATGAGAAACTTTTTTGTTGTTTGAGAAATCTCCATTAAACGAACAAAATATGCATATGGGATGGTCTCATAAGTCCTGACCAAATTTGGTTCAATTCAGACCACTATATCTTAAAGATGCCATAGGAGCGATCTGAACGAAAATCAAGTCTTAGTATGAACAGGTCTTAGTATGAATAACGTTTTTGTTGTTTGAGATATATGAACCAAACTGACAGAACATGCATATGGGAAGGTCCCATACATCCTGATGAAGTTTGGTTGAAATCGGACCACTATAGCATATAGCTGTCATAGGAAGGGTTGATCGAAAATATTGATTTACATTTTTGTATATAGCAAGAGCCCTGGCGCCTATTGGCACTTGAAATCAACATCACATAATCTTCAAATGTTAATTCATAATATACAAAAAGATTTTTTGATTGCTGACTTTTGCTTCATAACGAAAGCTCTAACGAAACACAGAAAAGACAAACACAGAACGTCTAAAATAACGTACTTAAGACAATACCGATTTACACAAAACACAGCAGAAAGTACATATACTTTTTGTTGTATAAATATAGATAATACCTTTATTTATAAAATTAAACCCTTCCATTGCACAATAACTTTGTTTTTAATGGGTTCTTAATTTTTTTATTGACAACTCTACTTGCAAGTTGCTCACGCTGCAATACCAAAATAATTTATGTTGTCTCTTTTGATGCTATTCTTGAAGAGGACAGCTAGAGCAAAACAAAAACAAGAATACAGTTTAATAGCTAGACCAACTCTAAAACAGTGTTGACACATTTAAAGTCCAAATTTTAACTTGGACTTTTTTATTTTTGGCCTATGGGAGGAACCACTGTGCAATGCTCTTGTTTTTGGCACAGGAAAGGCTAACAAAATTGCAGCTATTCTTAAGATAAATAATTGGAGTTGTATTAACTCAATTAATTGAATAAACAATAGGTTCATTATTTTTCTAAGATAACAATTTATATTAAATTTTATTATAGATTTTTTATTAATACAAAATGTTAATAAACGTTAATATTTGTTTTTATTTGAAAATTATTTTTTAAACCTATTATATACTAAGATTATTTAATGTGTTATTAAAATATTTTATTGTGAAGAAACATTTTATCATTGAATAAACTTCTAGCATATATATTTATTATGAAAATGTGTTTGAATGTTCTTGCTTTCTGGACAATTATTTTATATATTAGAGTATTTGCATGCTTTTATGAGCCGTAAAACCCAATATCGCCAAAATGCGAAACCGAAACGTTTTAGAAGACCACACACACACACACAGGCACGCAACGAGCGAGCGAAATACAAATACAAACAGACTCATATACATACATACACACAGTGACTGAAGCTGTAAATAAATAAACAATAATTTGAGCCGCGTTTAGGCTTGTGTTTGTAAGTGTGCTAGCATAAAATGTAATGCAAACTGCAAAGTGTATGTGTGTGTGTGTGAGGAAGAGAAAGAGATAGAGTGCAACAGAAGCAGCAACAGGACTCGTCGCTGGGCAGGGAAAAAACTCAGCGCTCATTGCGCGTTGCGGTTTCATTTGTGAGTTTTAATTAAATACGTTTAAATATTTGTTATTTCCGACAGGCAGACAAACCAAACGACCAACAACAACAGCACACAAATCCCAACAACACCGTGGAGAGCTTCAGCAACAGCACGAACAACACGAACAACAACAACAAGGACAACATCCACCTGGCAAATATTAGCGAAAAATTAGCAAAGTATTTTAAGCGCAACATGTTCGTCCTGTGGTTTTCAACATCAAATCCTCCGGTAGCACCCTCGTGTGGCATCACCACCAATTCAAGGGAGTGGTCATAAGGGAACAGTGAAAGGGGTGAGGGAAGAGAAAGAGAATGAGGAGACATCATTTTGTGCCTGCGCTCGTTGCGTGTGCATTTCATTTATTTATAAATAACGCATAATTAATTTAAAATGCGTGCGTGAAATTGTTGTTAAGTGCTTAATCCTGTAATATGCAACTGGACACGCACGTTACCAGAAAGGAGGCAACAACAGCAACAAGGAATACAAAATACACACACATATGCTGAATAGATTTAGCATGCAATTTGATGGAATTAGTGAAGATATGTGAGACGAAACGAAAATTGAACTCAATTCTAAATTCAATTTTAATAATTTATTCAAATAATAAAGATGAGAATGATTTAAATAATTATAATTATGCATGATTAGTAATTTGATTAAATTACAATTAAATCATTAATATGATAATTATGAAAGTTCATTAATATTAGTGAATTCAATTTTATAATTTATCAAAAATTTGTATTTAGAATTGTTATTTAAAGTTTTTCTGTAAATTTCTTTATAGAAAATGTTCTTTAAAACAATTTTCAGGTTTTTTCATTAAAATATTGATAACGGTATAGTTTTAAATGTCTAAATACAAATATAATTTAATCAAAAAAAATTGTGCATTTGAAATATATTTACTCTCTCAGAAACCACAGCTCTTCCATCCGATTAATAATCTCAAATTCGATTCACATTCCAATTCAAAAAAAAAACTTTAAAAACGAGAAAAGCATATGATAATTGTTAGATAGTCAACAACTAATCTAGATAAAATTGCTAATGATTGTGAATGCCACTTGCCACGCTCAAAAATGCCACAAATACTTAATGGCATTTGACCAAATTTCGACCCAGATCCTGACCCCGACCCCGACCTGAACCCGGAACCTGAGCCCGTTAGCCAGCCTGCAAAAATTTGCCAAAGTCAAAAAGTTTGAAAATTTTACATGCGGTCAACAAAATCAAATTAACTTTTAGTGCGAATAAATTTAGCAACCACAAACTCCAAATAAGTTTTAAAAATTTAATTTAAAACACAAAACTCGAATGTGAAAAGCAGAAAGAAGAGGAAGAAGAGAGGGTTCGTTAGAGCTGCTGCATATATTCGAATAATGAGCCGATCAGCATCAATTAAGAAAATAATCCGCGCATTATGTGAATAGTATATAAATATTATTTGACAACAGGCAAGCGACAAAAACTGTCGTCGAGTGGTCAAAATGCCTGACAGAGACATATAGAGAGAGAGGAAAAGAGAGGAGAAATAGGCATGCAGTATTTTGGTTTGGGGATTAAGGGACCATTATGCGAACATTTTCAACATATGCTAAACGAGCGGAAAAAAGACTCCAGAACCATGTCATGCGGTTGGTTGTAATGATGATGCCGATGCTGATGAGTCCAAGCGGATGCGGATATTTTTTGGAAGGACAGTCGTGAATGCTGCTGATAATGATGATGCTGTTGACAGGTGTTACACGGCGTATACATGACATTTATGAACTGCAAGGACAAACAACAAATATGCCTCGATAGTCAGGCTTATGGCAGCCAGATTTTGTGAATTGACTGTAAAAGTAAAATTTTAAGTTTATAGAAATCATTAATAATAATGCAAGCATAATTAATATGGTTAAACAATAGAATTTGCTTTGCTTTTAAATAAAAGAAATAAAACAAAGCCTTAATAAACTATTGAACAATCGAATCTTTTTGTATTATGACAAATTTCACGAGATACATTTAATATAAACAACATCAATTCATTAATTTTAATGAATGCTGGTAATTAATATTGCCTTTTGTATCATTAATGGCATCTTTAAAGGCTATGAATCACATTTTATGAACTTTCAAAAAAAAATTAAAAATTTAATTAAAAATTTTCTTTAAACTTGATCGTTTTTCACTAAAATTAATACAATTTAAAAGTAAGCAAATCTTTAATATCTGATGTATATGTTTGACAACTTTCAATGCAGTAGGGAAAATTATAGAATATATATTTTATTTTATAAACTATTTAATAAACTTTTATTAAAATGTTAGTGTTGATTTCATTAAAAAAATAATTCAATTGATAGATATATGGTAGAAGCTGTTCTATAAATCGACTAATAGCTGCCAATATTCTGGCTAACCAATATTCTGGCTTTTAAAAAGTAGAATAAGTAACTAGTGACTGATTAAAAAGGATTTGACAGGGTTTTAAAACATCAATGGGTTCACAATTTGTATGACTAAAGCAGAAATTCTCTTAATATGTACATTCAAAGGGTCACATGTATTTACATATTTATATGTTATTTTCATTTTTAGCTTTGCCCCACATCTGTACCACTTTCCAATTAAGCCACAAACGTGTTGCACTTGCGCTCTCGGTGCACTAATTGCATTTTATGTGACTAAATACAAAAATGTTGCAATTTATATTTATTTACGCACAGCAGACGGCTGACAAAATAAACAAAACACAAATGCTATACGCAAACACAAACACACACACACACACACACACGCACACATATCAAATGCATTTCAGTATTTGGCAAAATGGCGATTTGAGGCATTTAACCAAATTCATCATACGCACTGTTGAACAGTTTGCACCTATACTAAAATAACAGCAATATTACCATAAATTCGCATTTTGCATTTAGTGTAAAGCAATTCAACAGAGCATGAGACAGCTTACCATGGAGAACGGGAGGGTGGGAAGCTGGTTATGTATTTTGATGACCATAATGAAAAGATCAAAAGGCCATCAAATGCTCTCATGAAAATACCAACGTTTTATGTGTGCAAATTAAAAACTGAAAACAATGGCCAAAATACAACCATTTCAATATTTGTATTTATTTATAAACAAAGGTAGAAAATGAACATGCGAAATGATAAAAGCACTGAGAAACTAAGAATGAAATGCGATTACATATTCGCATAACGAGTACGGTAAAAGTTAAGCTAAATATATATGAGAATCTGCAGAAATTCTTTAGAAAATTGAGCTAATAATATGGAGCATAATTTGAAATTTGTAGTTCGAAAAATGCATCAAATACGGAAATACAAAATTTAAAATCGACGTTATATGTGAAATTCCTTTTGCATAAATATCTTTAAAGAATGTGAAACAATTATTAAAGAATTTATCAAACTTATTAAAAGGATCAATTTATGAAGTCAAAACGATCTGAAGCATTATAACAGGATAAACTCGCACACAGGCCAATTAATTGTGCTAGTTGAATGCGCGAAAACTCAATTTGCTCAACGAATTTGGCTCTGGAACGTGAAATGCCATCAATTTGGCCAACAATATTCACGACAATTAACAAATTAATTGCCTACTTTGAGGCAGCGCTTGAAGCCAACACAAGCACAAATACACACTCATAAGCACACGGATGCTGGTAAGCAAATTCCCAATGGCGTCTTAGTTTTATGGGCAACAAACAACAACTACAACAACTACAACAACAACAACAACAACGGCAGAGTGGACCACAAAAGCTGAACGCTAATGAAATTTCCAAGCTGAGCTGCCACAGTTGCCCAGGGAGTTCAACTGCTGCCCGGTAGGTGGCGTATTTGCAAAGCTTTTAATATAATGACACATTATCATGGAAGCAAGTCAAAGGCAAATGACACACAAACATTGTCACATATTTGTATACTTACACTCACTCACACACACACATGTACACATACATGCACATGCACAGCAACAAATAAGCGCACGCACAAGCAGATAACGTTGAGCAGCATCTGTCCAAGCAGCAGAAAGAGAGAAGAAAGAGAGACAGAGTTCGGGTGAGAGCCCATTATAGCGTATGCCGCTGGCAGCGCACAGTGGTTGGGCTTGTATGGAGCCGCGGTCATAAATATTTCCCGTTGAGATATCGTTATGAAATTTTCCATAAAAATATAAAAAAATATTTTGAATTTATAGTAAAAAAATTGGCTACATCGGAAGACTGTATCCTATAGCTCACATAAACCCTTAGTATGGCTTATTTTTTTTAAAAAAATTTTTTGATGCAGAAAGTTTCTTTAAACAATTTAAATAGTAACTGCAAAAATTTTTTTTCAAATATCTCTTAGCAAGTATTTTTTATAATTTTTTGAAAATGGCGAAAAAGGCACTTTTTCCTCATTTTCTTGCAAAAAGTGCCTTTTTCGCCAGTAAGACAGCTTGGCTTAAAGCTACTAGAACGACGCTCAGCACCATTCAGCAGCTAAACATTACTTTTTTAGAATCTAAATTGATTAACTTACACGACACAAAAAGTCCCATTGGGGGATTTTTGGGGGGAAACAACTATAAGCTTACTAGAAAATCATTTTTATGAATGGAAAACACAAAAAAAATGAACAGACAAACTTAAGTTCCTACAAGACAAACGCACAAAACAAAATAATTTTAAATTACAAATAAACAAAGTAATTACCTTTCTATTCAATATTCATATTGATTTATGAAGTAAAAAATCCGTTTTCCTTAATATTTTTCTAATCGCTTGCAGCACGTGCTTGCAAGCTTTCTGCACAGAAAAATCAAAGTGATTCATTTGGCGCTCTTTTGTCTCTAATTAGAGAAGAACCGCGTAAAATGGAATGAAATAATCTATTCTACCAAATAACTAGTTCTTTGGAGAAGCACAATTAATTAATTTGGAGTCGATATATTGAAATTCACTTTTTTTATTTTTGTCTTCTGACGCAACCACTGTGCAGCGGCAGCGACGGCGACTGCGACGAAGCTGCACTTGTTTGCATGCCCTTTAAATGGGATTTGCTTTAGATTTTGCCGAGGATATTAAGCAATTAAGTAGTTTAAATAATTAAATAACGAATATTAATATACATTTCAAATATAAAAAAATATATAGATAGATTATTTAAAAAACGAGTAAGAGTGTTTTTTTTATGTACATATAAGTTTTAATTAACAAAAAAAAAATTCAAATTTGACATTAATTTCTATACATTTCAAATCAAATTCTCTTTTCAATTGTTACCACACACCTTATATAGACTTTAAAAAAAAGGCCTTTGACACAAAGTAATTAGGTATACAAATTATATTAAAAATAAAAACTGTAAATTTACAATTAAATGAATATAAGCTTTATATTTAAGGGGGTATTGCTGGTTGGAAGGCTGTTTTTGGACCTTTTTTTTAAAAAAAAAATCTTATTTGAAAACGGAAATAGTTATTAAAATTATTTTTTTATTGTGTTAAGAACATATTGAATTAAATAAAAAATTGTTTTACGAGGGCTGGTCAAGAAGTTGTCGGCCTTCAAAGTTAGACGTCGAAAAAAAAGGTATGCTGTCTGCGGCACAAAAAACTCCACTTCGGATCATCAGAAATGAAAAAAGTAAACGGCGTTAGATTCAGTACAGATGTAATTCAGGTCCCTATCTCAATCATAATTTTGCGATTTTTTTTTTACAAAATGGCGGTCATTGAAAAATTAATAATAGATTTTGGGCCATTTTTTTTTGTAGTTAAGTTAAAAAAAAATATAGTAAAAAATGTTTTATAATTATGATTGAGGTAGGGACCGTAATGGTGACAATTTTGCGTAGATTGAACTTTGTTTTATCCAAATCGGTTTAGAACTATGGGCGCAATCCGTGCCGCAGTTTCGAAAAAAGTGGTTTCGGGATAAGCGCGTTTAAAGTTTGAACTTCACATGCATTAACATTAAAATTGCTTCACAAAAAGGCCATATCTCCTAAAGTACTTCGAATTTCAAAAAACCCTTTAAGGACGATATTCTCAAATATCCAAGCTATAAAAATATGGGCATTTCCACAGAAAGGTCCACCGCGGCCAAAAACGTAAAATTGATCAAAAACTCACATCTTGTGAAATTTTCTTCCAGAAATGTATTTAAGTTATTTATTTAAGCAATATACGCTAGAAGAAATTCAATAGGATGAACATATAGATTCTACATTGGAATAAATTAACTTTTTCCATATTTATGTCAATTTTCTTAAAAATTGACTACCAAAATGGACCGTTTGTATTTTAACGATTACACTAAGTAGGACAGTAAGATTGTAACATGAACCATTTTAATTCAAAGAAATATATTGAAAGTTGAATTTAAATAAGTTTTTCGGGCTGTTTTCGATATATAATTTAAAAATAGAGAGACAGAAAGAACATAAAAATAGTGATGGTAAAAAATGTCCCGTGCGCGATGTCCCGTGCGAATTTAAGTCAAATTGAATTTAAAAAAAAGTGCAAGTCATCTTTGAAAAAAATCATAACCATTTTTAAGAGGCATCAATACACAAGAGTTTTAAATTAGTTGCATTAAAATATTGCCTCTGGATTCGCTGAAATTATTTTTTGAATTGGTTGACCTCACAAGCCACTTCCGTTTCGTGTCCCGTGCGAATCACTTAAATTTTGCTATTATCTTAAAAATTAAAAATTACCCAAACTCAATCTTTGCACCAATGAAAGAGCTAATAAAATGCTATATGTTAAGCCTTTCATCAGAAAAAAAAAACCGTTTCCTTTTTACCGTTTTTTTACATTGAATGTGTACGAATGTCCCGTGCGCGAGTTTGGAAATGCCCATATGCAAAAAAAAAAATCGAAAAATAAATTTTGCCAGCCAGCAATACCCCCTTAATGCTGAAATGATAAAAAAAGTTTATTTCTGGTGCATACAAAAAAAAAATACATATTATTTAGATAATTATAAAAATTGAAAATCAAAAATTAAATATTACTCTATTTATTTCTTAAGTAGATTTTGATATGAAATCAGTCTGGGAAACACAATATTTTAAGCAATTCAACAAAGTTACATGACTATATAAATGAGTCAATGATTTAAGTAATAATTGATATTAATTGTCTTTAACTTAATGTAATTTCGACTTGTGAAAGTTTAAAATATTTAAATAATTAACAAATACTGTATTCAAGCAAATCTGTAGCGTATTAACTACAAATTTTACAACACTCCCTTAATGTTGTTGTCTATTTTATGTACATTTATTTAGTGTCGATTTATTGCAATCGCTTGTATTTGTTTCTGCTGGCATTACGTATACGCCCTGTGAGCGGACCTATATTTATTTGTAGCTTTCACGTTGCGAAATGCGATTTAAATTGTCCAAAAAATGCAAACAAACTGCAAGCGATGCGACGATGCCTCTTCAGCTGCCCTTAGCCCTGTGCCCCTCTACATTTGTTCATTCCTCGTCCCGCTGTGTCTTTTACTCGCATTATAAAATATGCAACAGCAGCAACGCTTGTTACAACAATGACAGTATCAACAACAGTTGCAGCAGCAACAGTAACAACAACAGTAACAACAACAATAACTGAAATTGCCATCGCATCCATTTAATTTCATTTTAATGCACAGCATATCCTGGCAAGGTGTCCCTTTTGCCCCCCTCTCCACTCCACTCCACTCCCATTCACCGTCTGCCTTTGTCCTTATGCAGTGAGTAAACAATTTTGCCTTATCAAACAATCGAAATATTATTGGGCTTACAACTCGTACTCTGGCAATGGGGCGTGGCCAATTAAATGACTCCGATTCAGTTAAATGCATAATTTTTCAAGAGCTGCACATTATGGCTGATTTTATTATTGTTGTTGTTGCTTTTGTTGGTATTATTATTATTGTTATTATTGCTGTCATTTGTATTTGCCCGTTGTCTGTGTTTGTCAAGTGTTGATCGTGTTTTTATGAGTGCTTCAAATGAATTAATGATAAGCAGTTAAATGGAGTGTTGAGAGAAGTTGAGAGAGAGAGAGGTGTAGAGAAGTTCAATGAGGGAATTTTTTGAAGTTAGTCCAGAGTGATCAAACAGAAATCGATGAAAGTGAACAAAAAACTTATTGAAATAATATAAATTGGTCAAACGATAATATTTGGATTTATTCTAGTAAATAATTAAAAGACTTAACCCTCTAATGCCTTATTTTTCTATTGTGCTGGAAAAATCATTTTAGACTAATTTTTGGTCAAAATGAACGAATCTGAACTTAGTCTTTTAATCAGACGCTTAGTTTACCTGTTACAGGTAAAAATACTTACCCCGCCTAAAGGCGGGGTTGGGCATTCCCGCCAAAAATTTTTGAAAAAAACATTTGTTTTTTATTGGATATAAATTTATAAATGTATGTATACATACATTATATATGATATTCAATAATTGCTTTGCTTTATAAACATCCTCCACCCACACAATATAGATATTAAGTTAGGAAGCATCGTACGATGAAATCGGTGGCTTCAACAAATTTTTCATCCCTTGCAAATACTCACAAAAATTTTTGGCGGGAATGCCCAACCCTGCCTTTAGGCGGGGTTACGCTTAAAGCGATTTTAGTGAGCTTAACTTATATTTTCCCTATATGTTGTTACATCATTTAATAGGTGACTAAATTTCCTATCCGTCAGTATTTTTTTTTAACTGTGTACAATAAGATTTACTGCTTATTTTCTTTGTCTAAATATCAGTGTTTGCCAAAATTTATTTAATTGCGCCCAAAACCTGCATTTTTGACTTTGATGTCATATTTCTGCAAATCGAATTGGATAAATGTCATTTTTCATATGTAACCACATGCGGGCATATATTAGAAATATATAAATAGTCAAATTTTGTCAATATATTAATTTTTGTAGTTTTGATGGAGCTTTTTGTTAACTCCGCCTAAAGGCAGGGTTAGGCATTACAGGGTTAAAGCTGAAAGAAGTTAATCTTTACACGATAATTTAATAAATGTTGAATTATTTAAAAACATTTTATTTAGTTTAACAAATAAAATCATTGCAGGGAGAGAACAACACAGAAAGAGAGGGAGAGAGAGAAAGGCAAAAGAGGTACAGAGATCCTACATAAAGTAGAAGTTGTAAGTCAAAAATGCAATTTAAATTTAAAGATGAGGTAAGAAAATATATAACCATTTTAATAGGTCAACCTAGGATTTTTAATGATACAAACGTCATGTTTTTATGAAATTTAAAAGTATTGTCATATGTAAACGACCACAAAATTTTTTTTTAAAAATAAATTAGATAAATAAAAAAAGAGTAATTTAAATTAATTTATGACTCCCTCGCTTTTCTTCGACAAATTAAAAATATGATCGTTGATGAATTAAATAACTACTAAAATAAACTTGTTGATCTATTAACTGCCTAACTGAATGAAGCTAACACAATTCAATGCGACTCTTTCACTTGTGGCATTGTGCACTTATGACCAAAAATAAATGTGGATAATTGCTTTATAAATATACCACTCAAGTTTGCCAAAAATAGCAAGTGCGAAACACACTTTGAAGATTGCCAAAAAGAAAAAAAATAATCGCAAAGAATAAATTTTCAATCAAAGAAGTAGAAAAAGAAGAAAATGCCAAGCCAAAAGATATACTCGTACAAAAAGTGTGTAATAAACTTTAAGACGTATTTAAATTACAACTGAGAGCATTAAAAGTAATAATAGAAACTTACATAACAATGGCCAAAAAATGATATAATCGTTAATAGACTCAAGTGGCTTGATCCAAGCAGGAAACAATGTTTTGCTGAAATATCTGAAATGTGGCAATATTCAAGGTCAGAGAACGTTTCGAGTGTTCTATCGAGGTGCTTGAGCCAAGAACTTAACAACTGAGTGGCAATAAGTGCGTCTGAAAAAATGTAAAATTGAACTTGTATTAAAATTAACTTGAATGTTGAAAGCATTAAATAAATACTTAACATTATTGGACCATTGTCTTGTAAAAATTAACCAAATACGGTAGCCAATCTACAAGCTGTAACGAGAAACGTAATAACCATCTACCTTCCCCACAGCAGAAAAGATACACAGGTGATGTATCTGAAGCCACTTGAGATGCAAAAACCTGATCCAAGAGTAATAAAAATAATAGCAATCATAATTGTAGTCAAGTGCGTGGCCAGCTGAAGGCGGACGTTTTACCAAACGGATCGTGCGGTCAAAATGATTTTTGGTTGTTCGATTGGTAGGTTCGTCATAGCCATATTATCAAGTGGTTAATAGAGCCCAAGCTGGCTTTGATGCGCACTTGACTTGGCTCGATCATTTCATTTCATTTCATTCGTTTTGTTTCATCTTCTTCTCGTTTCTTCGTTTGAAAACCAGATTTTGTGTGTTTTTAGACCATCATCAGCTGTGGATGATCCCATTCGATGGTATAAATACGCTCGGCGATTTGGACCAAGACATCATTGGGTTCAATACCTACGACATAGTAACATCTTCAGTCAGTTCGCAAAGTTCGATTCTACGAAGGACTTAAGCTACAGCATGGTGAGTTTTCCTCTCCAAACTGTGCTAAAAGAGTTTTAGTACAGTTGTATAAATTTCCTAAAATCTGTTCATATAAGTGTTGAATAGTATAAAAAAGAACTTGTACTAAAAAATGTGCTAAAACTTACGATATAACGTGATGTAGAACATTTGAGTTCAGCCGTTCTTAAATTTATAAACATCAAAAAAGTTATAGCAAGAGAGTTTAAAAATGTACTATGCCTTTTGAGTGCAAATGTTCTAAGACTTGATTTGAATTATTTTAGAACACATGTACTAAAATTTGATACAGAACATTCTAGTACAGCTGTGCTGGAAAACATTCGTAAGAATGCATTAATAAATTCATAAACTAGATTTAGTACAAGCTCTCATGTGAACTAAAATTTAATTTAATAGTTTGTCTTACATGCATTAAAATCTGATTACAAAGATTGTGATCTAAATAGTGTACTAAACATTTAGATCATTTTAGAACATGTACTAAAGAGCTTTTAGCACATTATTGCGAAGTGAATTTCATAAAAAAACTTTTTCTCTCAGAAACTCTTCATTGGAGCACTCACCCTCTGCCTGGTGGCCATTGCCGCCTCCCAATCCGCCGATCCCGCTGTGCAGGATCCCTCAGCCGAGTACCTGCCCCCGTTGGGAGATGCTGAGGCTGCACCTCTGTCCGAGGATGGCTATCGCTACAAGACGGTGCGTCGCTTGAGGCTGCGTCATCGCCGTGAGGTGCCCAGCCAGGAATATCTGCCACCCACCCAGGAGTACCTGCCCCCCGTGGATGCCGTCGAGGCTGGTGATACCAAGGTTGCCGATGACGGTTACCGTTACAAGACCGTGCGCAAGCTCAAGTTCCGTGCCCGTCATCGTCGCGATGTCTCGGAGATTGCCGAGCCCACAGCCGAGTATCTGCCACCGGTTGAGGTTGAGCTCGCTCCCGAGCTGAAGACCGTGTTGGGAGCCGATGGTTACCGTTACAAGACCGTGCGCAAGCTCAAGTTCCGTCGTCATCGTCGTGAGGCCGAAGCTGCTGAGGAAGTTGCCGCTGCTGAGGCAACCAACGGTGAATACTTGCCCCCTGTTGAGGCACCCGCCGCCGAAACTGCTGAGGTCAAGGCCGCCGATGAGGGCGCCACTGAGGTCGGCAAGGACGGTTACCGTTACAAGACCGTGCGTCGCATCCGTTACCGTTACCGCCATTAAGCTGCAGAAACCCGAACTTAGGCATATTGAACCAAATTGATCCTGAAAGTACACAGAGCTAATCAGCCCAAGCAACTGGAGAAGTTTCCACTTTGGTTAGTTTCCCCGCTTGGCTGATGCTCGAAACGATCCCTTGTCCCAATTTTTAAATTTTAAATGTACTCGTAGTTTTTCCATCTGTCCCCTCCGAAGCATACGGAATAATAAAGTTTATTCACAAAAAAATTTGGTTTGTTTATAATTATTGGAAGCAATTTAGCTCGACAAAAAAAAATACACTGCACTAAATTTGATAAAACTAAACAAGTTTAGAGTCAGTTGGAAATTATAAAAAGAAGTGTTTGTTGCACATTAACTGGCATTAAAAAATTTAGACTTAAAGATACCCTGCTACAGAGCCGACGAAATTTAAGTAAGTCTGGTTTGAATTACAAAGAATAAAAAATATTTTATAGTAACTTGCTCGAATTAAAGATACTGACATGATAATTAAAACGCTATAATTTCTAAATTCACAAAACAAGCTTTAATTTAAAACCAAAACTTTCATAGTAAAAATAAGCTTTCAAAGAGCTTTTGTCTATTATACTATCATCGTCATCCTTATTATCATTGGACTACCAAGACGTCATTTTGAGGCACTCAAAAATCAAATCAAAATGAAATTTTTGCTAAATTGCACATTAAAATACTGAACGAGCAAAGAAAATAGGAAAAAACTGCACACAAAAGAAGCCAATGAGGGAAATGGGCAAAGTAAGTATAAGAAAAAAAATAGAGGAATTGAAATCAATGGACAAGTAATGGCCAATGGGCAAAAAAAGGGAATGGCGAAAAGAACTTTCGGCAAATTGCAAAATTCTATTTAGAAATGAAGTGTGTGCTTTTAGGCGCACCAGCTGAGTGCAACGACTTTGAACTCTCCCGCTATCCATTCCCCTTTCTCTCTCTCTCTCTCTCTCCTCATTCATCGCTTCGCTATTTTTCGGTCAACTTTTCGTAAAATTATTCTGCATTTATTTGCCCAACGTTCGGACTTCTTTGTTTTCTTTCGTTGCTTTTGCCTCTTTTTGCCGGCGAGAAAAAAGCTAAGAATATGGCAAATTACAATATTGGACCAGTGCCTCACTCTCTATCTCTCTCTGTCTCTCTCTCTCTCTTTCTCTCTCTCTTGGTCAGAAAAGGTAAATAAAACATTCTGCGAACCAAAACATAAAGTTACGTAATTGAGCGCTTGACTTTCCAAAGCTGCGGCCTGAAAAGGTTTTCATACTCGAATCCCGAGTCTTAAGAGCTCCGCGAATATTAATTTTGTAAAAGCTTCGCGAGGCCCTTGTTCATTTTTAGCTCAGATTTCGCGCTCTTAAAGAAACATACAGTTAGTCAAGTTATTGCTGTGACTAAAGAAATTGCACTTATTTTGAACAAAAAAAAAACTTTTCTTTACAATTTATGATGGATTATATTTCTTAAAAAATATAAGATATTCTATGTGCATTATAGTTATTAAATAAATTAGAAAAAATTAAGGTTGACCTATCTAAAAAATTCAAAAATATATATTTTTTATTAAAACAAAAGTATAGTTCATAAAACACAATGCAGATATGAAGTACAGGGTATAAGAGCTTAACTTCTGCCAATTAAAATCAAAATACCACACACTTTATGTAAATATCATTTACGTCTCAACATGAGACTAAGCAATTTCAACGCTTCACTTGACTGGACATAATGTGGGATGAGTGAAAGAGAGAGCAAAAGAGGAAGGGAGAAAGCAAGCAAAATATTTTATTGAGGCTGAATTGTCTGTGAATTTGATAGAAACAATTTGTAGCTAATTTCATTGAGGATTTTGCTAATTGCGTTTGCGGCAAATGCATTACAATTGACCAAAAATATTTTAAATTCCATAAAATCAAAGTCAATTATCAAATTATACAATATATAGAAAATGCAATTGTAAATTGAGAGACAATTGAGCTTTAAAGTCACAATTTTAAAAAGAACTGAAAAATACTCGCTGTCGGTAAGAGAATAATTATGAATTTGTAGCTCATTAAATCTTATTGCATCGCACTGTACGTATCTCTGGAATGTCTAAAGTCTCTCGTGATTTGGCTAAATGTCAAACGGAAGCCACGAGGCGACGTATGTGGCAGAAGAAATCGCACAAGATAATATTTAAATGGATTTTTAATGGAAACAGACGGCGGCTAGCTTCATGACCGAGATAGAACGACAGTGAGAAAGAGAGAGAGGAAGGGGATTGAAAAATCTCTGACAGAAAGATAACAAATTTTTTGTGTCTTTCATCATCTGTTTGCCAGAGAGTCTCCGTCTGTTTATGAGTCAAGCCTCAAGCCGATTTGCCTTTAAATGCTTCACCTCAATTTGCTGGCAAATGGCAGACGCATAATTGAAAATACGCCAAGTACTCAGTACTCAGTACTCCATTCCACTCTATTTCAGTGGCCGAAAAAAGCAAAGAAGAAAAAAGCATTTGCCTATTGCACAAGCATAATTTTAAATAATTCACAAGTTTTCTGTTGAAAAAACTTTTTGCACTTGGTCCCCAGAAAAGTTTGTTGGTGTTTAACTTTGACTATTTTTGCCTTGATGATGTTGTTCTTGCTTCTTCTTGTTCGTCGGAGCCAATCGCTGCTAATTGGACCAGGCCAACACAGGCCAGGCCAAGCCGGTCAAGCTCAATCCAGGCGACTGAGATTCAAATATATGTTTGGCAAGTAAATTGCCAAAATATCAACTGACTATTAAAATCGTTTGCTTCAAAGGCAAAAAATGAATTATCAATGCTTTATCGATCACAACTTCAGCATGCACTAAGTTAATTTCGAGACTAATTGCTAGTTTTCATTCTCTTGCTTGAAGAAATTGCTTAATGAAAATACGTAATGTATTTAAGAGTAGCTTGGAATTATTTGAAGAATTTTTTTGTTTTTAAAACTTACTTAAGATCCGTCACAATAATGTTATCTCATATTAAACTGTAAATTGGGTTAATGTACATATCTTAAAAAAAAAACCTCTTTACGAGGTAAAAGTCTAGTGACGAAAACATTTTCATGCCCTAAAATTTCAAATATCCAGTTTTGTGACGAATAATATTAAGTTTTACATAAATATTATTTTAAAAAACATTTTTGTCACTCGGCACTGCGCAAAAAAGTAATAAAGGGTGATTTTTTAAGAGCTGTAGGAAAGTTTTTCAAACAAAAAAAACACATAAAATTCAGAAAAATGCATGAAACCTTTTTTTGAATCGATAGTACGGTCCATATAATTTAATGTTTGAAGATTATTTTATGCAAATGTTGACCGTGACTGCGCCTCAAATGGTCCATCCGCTTAGTCCAATTTTGGCATACTCTTTCCAACATTTCGGCCGGTATCTCACGAATAAATGCTTAAATGTTGTCTTCCAATGCGTCAATTGAAGCGGGCTTGTCTGTATAGACATGAGCTTTAACATAGCCCCACAAAAAATAGTCTAAAGGCGTTAAATCGCACGATCTAGGCGGCCAATTGACCGGTCCCCAACGTGAAAGATCTACCATATCTAAACCTGTTTCTGTAACTTCTGGTGTTCCTCAAGGTAGTCACCTGGGGCCCTTATTCTTTACACTTTTTATTAACGACCTTCCGTCTATTTTATTAAACTCTCGCATACTAATGTATGCGGACGATGTAAAACTTATCCTGTCTTTTAACGATCCTGCTCAGCTTGATCTACTTCAAAATGATCTAAATTCTATGCAACTTTGGTGCTTGGCTAATCATCTTCCTCTAAACTGTTCTAAGTGTATGTTCATGTCTTTTAGTCGCTTAAAACCCTTTCTTGGTTCTTATACGATTGATAATGTTCCATTACAACGTATATACACCGTTAAAGATCTGGGTGTTCTATTCGATTCTAAACTAAACTTTAATCTTCATATTTCCTCTATCATTAACGTAGCCAAGGGCGTGCTTGGATTCATAAAGCGTTGGTCGAAAGAATTTAACGATCCTTTCACTACCAAACTCCTTTATGTATCCCTTGTACGTCCTATTCTAGAATATTGCTCATGTATTTGGTCCCCTCAATATAGGAACAACGAGGTCCGTATTGAGTCGATCCAGAAGCAATTTCTTCTCTTTGCTCTACGTAGTTTAAATTGGGATCCCAATCTTCGCCTACCTTCTTATTCCAGTAGACTTTTACTTATAAACCTTCCTTCACTATCTGATCGTAGAAAAATGCTTAGTGTATTATTTATACATAATCTTATTAATGGTAACATTGATTCTTCTTTTCTTTTAAGTCGTCTTAACTTCTCTATTCCTTGTAGACCAACTAGAAACTTTCTTCCATTATCTCTTCCTATTTGCACCACTGATTATGCTTTGCACAATCCTTTTCGTGTTTTATGCACGTGTTATAATTCTCTCTTTCATGTGTTCTCTTTGGAACACACTCTGTCTTCTATTAAAATTTGTATTCTCTGTCACCTACGGTCCATCTCTGGCCAACTCTAACTTCGTGTCTTACACCTCAATTCTGTCTATTCTACTCTTATTCATATTCTTCTTTGTTCTGTTGATCTTAATACTTCTGTCTTTTCACTTGACCTTCTATATTTTTCTACTTTCTATTTCCTATGAAATTTGCAACCAACCCTAGCTGTGAACAGGGGCATAGCTTGCCGGACCGGCTAATAAACTTCCCCCATCGGGTTGCATTTTTCATCCTTACTCTCCATTTAATTTTAAGTTTAAATTAAGTCTTATTTATTAATTCTATCTTTAATTCTTCACTTTTCCTATCCAGAATTAGGCTCTAATAACGCCACTGACAGACCTTGGCTGTGAATAGGGGCATAGCTCGCCGGACTGGCAAATAAAACTCCCCCATCGTGTCGGTGACGTTATTAGACTAAACTTGTAAGTTCATTTAGGCTTTCTGTTCTTTTTAAATTCTTATATTATTGTAATATCTATTCTATATTGTATTTGTTTTAAACTTTTGGCAGCAATGTTTGCTTTAAATAAATAAATAAATAAATAAAAAAAAATAAAATGTTCACCGAACTCGCCTCTCAATAAGTCCATTGTTGCGCGTGCTGTGTGGCATGTGGAACCGTCTTGCTGAAACCACATGTAAGCCAAGTCTAGCTCTTCCATTTGGGGCAAAAAAAAGTTTGTAATCATTCCGAATAACCGCCTCAGAAGGTCGACTAAACTGGCCATAAAATGGAAAAAAATGCAAAATGCAATTTCTTAACCGAGCATGAACTTTAATGATAAAATTCAATAATTTGCAAGCGTTGTACGTTTGTAAGACGATTCATGGTTAAATTATAGACCAAACTGAAGATGTTTGACAGTGAAACAAAACACGAAACTTGCGTGAGCTGTTTAAACCAGTGTTGCCAAAAAGATAATAGCTAAAAAATCACCCTTTATTTATTAGGTATGAAGAATTTAGCGCAATGTGCCAAGGGTTGAAGCAGTGTCCTGTTGTAGCCGTCTGACTGGTTTCTTTTCTCCATTAGTTTCCTTGACTTTCTTGGGAACTGCGAAACACTGCATGTGTGCTTGCCTACGCAAGTTTTCATCTGGTATTCCCTTGATTATGCCATCCACTAATTCGTCATTTTTGATGTTTATGTGTGTCGCTAACAGCAGCTTCTCATCGAAGTAGTTACAGCGCAAAATCTTCATTGTACTTCCACATTCGGGCTTTACATTTTTGTCGAAGTGCAATTTTACTTTCTTTTGAACGGAAAGTTTCTTCCAAAACTTCCAGTAGTTCTTTAATCGGCATGATCATATGTACATTTTTGAATGCAGCCACTTCAAAGTAGAGATGGGCACAGGCCGGGCCGGGCTTCGTGTCCCGCGGGCTTCTTCAAAAAAATCTCTTCTAAAGAAAAATAAAGAAATAATAATTAAAAAATACAAAATTTTATATAGTAATATCGGGGCGGGCTCGGGCCTCTTGAAAATTTGACCGGGCCGGGCCTGGACCGGGCCTGAAAGATTTATTTATTTATACTTATAAATATTTTATTTAGATAGTGACATATTACTCAGTAACAAGTGCATAAAAATATATGGGCTAATCCTGAGTTGCGGACGTTACATTTGCACGCATATTTTCATGTTTAAACTGATACAGCTCCCGTTCAGATTAGTGAATTTTAATGAAATTTCCTGGAAAATGCATTTCATTGGGAGTACTCTTAAGCCTATTTTAAGGTTAAAGCCTTACTGTTTTTGAAAAAAAATTAGGCTTGCTGAAAGTTCCGTTGCGTCCGTTACAAAGAATGGAAGTCGATTTGAGGTTAACGTGCATTTGCACATATATTAGCGAATTTTGCATAGTAAACAAAAAATATCCAAAAACACAAAATTATGTGGAATATATGACCATATTAATTCAGCATCAAAAATAAAGATAAGTAGTCTCGTTTATTAAAAATCTTAGTTTTTGTCTGTTGCGGACGTTACGTTGCGGACGTTACACTTTTTACACACACACTTTTGATCAAATTATGAATATATATTAAATATCTTTCCGACATAGTTATTATCTTAAATAAAAGAAAATGAAACAATCTTTAAGATGAGCTAAGCGCTAAACACTCAGACGACCGTTTCGCCCACTTTTTTGCCCATTGAAAATACCCTTTTTTTTACAAGAATTATTGAAATTAGGAGGCAAAAAGAGCAATTAATTGATTAAGCTCGGCCTTGAAAAACCAAACCACCGTACAACCTTTTTGATTTTGTAATTTGAAGCCTAAAAATTTATTATATTTTAACAAAACACAACTATTATTAAAAAACATACAGTCTTTTCACAACTTTCGATTTTTGCCCTTGGTTTAAAGATGTTCGGATTAGCCCATATTTAACAGTAAAGTATGATTTGAATTATTAAACTTTTCACACTACTTTTATTTAAATAGAATTTTTGCAAAGGAACGCTATACGATGAGATCCAACCATTGAGTAGGGCGGTGGCTACAGTCTCTGCTGACATATCCGGGATTGGGATTGCCGTGGGCCACCTGGAGAAACGGTCGATGCATGTCAAACAGTAGCGGTTTCCTCGTGAGATTGGTAGTGGCCCAATAAGATCGATGTTGATATGATCAAAGCGCTGATCTATTGGTCCGTAGCTGCCCAGTGTAGATTTGTTGAATCTTGCAACGTTGGCACATTGATATACAAATTTTTTTTTTTTTGTAATAGCATAAGTTATGGTTAAAGGCCAAAAAGTAAGTATGAACTATACTAGCAATAGCTTCTGTGGCCTTCAGCTAGATTTTTTGTTTTACACATATAATAATATTAAAATAATAATACGATTTATATAATAATTACTGTATTGTTTTAATAGTTTTAATCTTTATAATTTTTAATGATAAAAGAACCTCTTGTGAAAATGAGATTTATAGTCAATTCGGATTTCTGGAATGTGTCGAGATGCGATGAAGTATCAACTTTAGTTAATCCGTTTTAAGCTAGTTCAGAAGTAGTTCATATGGAAGCATGAACATAACAGCAATTTGTATGCATGTATTGTAAATACTTGTACACGCATGTAACGTTTACATTGTTGTTAATTAATCTCATTCAAAATATTGGACCGTGTGTCGAGCACTGGCCGCTTCATCGGCATCAGAACACTCACACACACACATAAATACACTCTGAGATACATGCATATTCATGTTGATAAGTCTAACAATGCGAATGGAGGCAACGGAATAAAATGATGGACATATTTATGTACGTATGTATGTATGGTTGCAATGGCCCACAGAATGATTGATAAATACGAATGCCGACGTCGACGTCAACGTCGACATCAACGCTGCTTATTTTTCAGATGACCAAACGAGACGACGGCAACGACAGACACACAAACAACAAGTAAATAACAACAACAGCGGCGGCAGCGTCGGAGGCAGCGAGTAATAAAGTTGATTGCAGGCGGTAGCAAGCGGCAAATTGAATATTTGTCTTTGTGTGTGAATGTGTGTCGTCCCACTGTATGTGGGCGTATGTGTGTACTTGGCTTTGTTTGTATTTGTTCGCATTGTTAAATGTCAGCAACAGCCACAGCAACGACAACGCAAGAGAGCACATACTATTTAAGCTCTCCTACGCTAGATGCTGCAGACATGCCATTGTTAACGGTCGAAGTCACAGACTCTGCCAATCTCAGACTCTCACCGCCTGCTAACAACGGTAGTAGTTCTATAGTCCAGCTTCAAGGGCAATTGCAACCCTCGCTCTCAAATTGCTCTCTCTTTGGTTCGCTCTTTAGTTGTTCGGCATTGCTCTGTACTTGCTTGTTGCTTTGTTTTTGTTTTATGCGCTGCGAGTTGTTGCTGCTGATGCTGCTGCTGCGGCGGCTGCTGCGTCTTTTGCTGCTCTTGCCAATCTTGGGCATTATCGATTTTCTTTTGTTTATTTAACGAGTACTCACATTTGTTTGTTGTTGTTGTGTGCTCTGTGGCTGCGAGCCCCTTTTGGTTTTGGTTTCTTGTTTATTTGCGTTTGCCAAGCATTTGTTGATAAGACAATCCGCGCTAGCGGGGGTTCCATTTATATCTGTATTGTTCGCAGATATGAGGAGGATTTATGGCTAGAGTATTAAAAACTTGTACACATGATCAATTGCTGTACTTAGATTGAGATTGAAAATTATTGAGTTACATACGTTTTAAATGAATTTAATTTAAATAAATAAATTTGTGTACTAGATTAAAAATACAAGCTCAATTAAAAACCTTAACAAAAGTAATACTAATACTTATACTCCTGATTAAAATGCCAACGATTCTCTTCAATTGACAACACACTGCAAAAGTTTATTGGCAACAGCGCAAATGTTTCCCCCAATTGTTTACATCAGCAGAAAGCACAAAGCGAGCGAGCAGCATCCTCTCAGCATTTGCAATAGAAGCCTACAACAATAAAAGCAACAGCAACAACAGCAGCAGCAGCAGCGGCAGCAGCATTTTAATAACAACGAAACTAAGAGAGCGAACGCAGCCCCAAACAACGCGTGGGTCGTTCAGAGTGCTCACTCTCTTTGCACACAAACAAAAACATTGGCAGAGCGCGAGGCAGCAAGGCAGCACAGGCAGCTGGCAGAGCGGCGCTCTCAATGTGGCTTACGTGCGCTCATCAGTGGCTGCTGCGCCGCCAATTTGCAAGAAAATTTAAGTTCGTTTACAGTTGGTTTTGTGGGGCAAGTTGTGAAAAAACAGCGACGAGCAGCAGCTGCTGCCAAGAAGTGGCAACAAAGCAATATTACTTGCCGCTAAATTCAACCAGACAATGCGATAAACAATTTAATTTAATAATAAACAAATATCAATTGAGCTTGCAATTGTGCTTATATGTACGTGTATATCTGTGTGTGCATATGTAGTTGTAGTGGTAATTGCTGCCTGTTGTTGTTGTTGTTGTTGTTACTCTCATTGCGTCCGCCCGCTTATTGTTTGTGTGTGCGCGTATGTGTGTGTACGATACAGACATTGCAGCTGTGTTGGTGAATTTTGTGGTACATTTCGCGCTCGCATCGTTTACAGATTTTTGTGGTGGCAAATAGTTGTTGCATAGCCTTCATACAACACACAACAACAGCAACAATTACTAACACTGCGACAAGTGGCAGCACCAGCAGCCGAAGCAAACTGAACGAACACAACAACAACAACAACAACAACAGCTACAACTACTACAAGTAGTACGTTTTGTGTTGTTAATTGAAATAAATTGAAATAAATTCTCAACGTTCTGCTCATATTGTTAATAAATTCAACGACAACAATAAACAAAATTTAATTTGTGAACTAAATATAAAAAAAATTTATAAAAATTTTGGTTTTAGTTGCCTGCGAGACGTCAAATGTTTTAGTTCCAACAACAAAGCAAAAAGAGTATAAATAAAATTGGCCGCAACAAAACAAAATATTAAAAGCTAAATAGAAACATTTTCGGCAATTGAAATTGAAATTAAAGCAAGTGCAAGTGTGTACACAATTTTGTTGTTGTACTGTATTTTTAATAATTATTCGTTTATTCGCATTTTTTTTTTTTGGTATCAGCGATTTCGCGTATTTTTAGCCTGTGTATATGTATGTGTGAGTGCTAGTGTGTATGTGTGTGTGTGCAGTGCAGAAAGCACACAATTGAAAATCAGTTTAACAAGAAATTGGCAAAGTTCAAAAGCAACAAAATAGCAACAACAATAAAGCTAGAGCATCGTCAATTTTGTTACGTAAGCGCTGCACAAAAGAAAGAGAGAGAGAGAGAGGGTGAGAGCGGCAGTTAACAAAAAAACGGAAACTCAACGCAGGATTGGTAAGTGCTAAAAGCCTTGCGAGTGCTTTCTAACTTTTAAACAGTTAAAAGATTAAAATTTCGGTTTTTTACATATTGTTAAAAATACACTAAAATTATTTTTAGAGTAATTAATCAATTTTAATCTTAATTTTACATTTAAAGTATCTTTGAAGTGAGCTGAAAGCATTTAATGCTAGGTTTAAGCAGGGCTTAAAGCTTCTTATTAAGCTTTTGACTGCTTTCTGCACAATAAGGCAAGGAAAACATTGTTAATCCTGCAAGTTCTTAAAAATATTCAAGTTGTAGAAAATTATATATTTAAATAATATAATTTTAGAGCAGATACCATTTTTTTTTTAGTATTTTATAACATTGACTTAATTGGGAATAATAGTTTTAAAAATGATTTTATAATATCTAAAATTTCAGTATAAATTTATTTAAATTTTACTTAAATAAAGTGAAGAACCCGTAAATATGACTCAAAAATATATTAAGATTTAGTTTCTAGGAAAGGTACCCCTATACCAACATAAGTTAAAAATCGTTAAAAATATATTAAAACGTACGTATGAATATAATTTTTGTCACTTATAAGTTGCATATTCCTACGATCCACACAAGGAGAAGAGCTACCGTATTTAAAAATTGAATATAAATATACAAATTGAGCATATATGTATGTATATCTACTTACCGGTGTATATGTAGCTAACACCCATTCTCGACCACAACGCATCAATTCTCAGAATGCGTAGCCAGAACGTTGAATATGTTTATTTTATACGATTTGTTTGGTTAACTTTAAGTGTACGAAGTACATACTGAAACGTATACAATTATGTGATATGGTTTTTCATTTATTTCTAATTCACCTGAATTAAATAATGTGCCAATGAGTGTGCGGAATAATACGGCAAAATATATGATATAAAAAGTAATTATTAGATAGAACTTACTGAAATGGCAGTAAAATAGAGTGTACGTATATCATTAATCTAAAACTTTTTACTTAATAATATTAAAATTTTAATTGAAATTCAGCCATTTATTTAATTTAGTTGTAAGACTAGAAACAAACGGTCAAAATTGCATTTTGTTTGAAAATCGAATTCGTTTCTCAAGATATTTTATAAATACTAAACTTAATAGGACTAATTAATTGACTTAATAATTTATAAATATAAATATTTATAAATATTTATAAATGAAAGACTCGAAAATATGTCCGAAAATCTATACCTCGAACATTTCAGTATGACCGATATTTCGTTTGGTTTTTTCTAACATTGTTATAAAAATCTCTGGAGGTTTATTAAAACTTTTGGCCCAATATATTCTGCAAGGGTATCAGCTTTTCGGTAGGCCGTAGATACATTATCTTAATTGTTAGTTAATTGCCTGCTCAACACTTTCTACTCACACTTTGCTTTGGCAATTCACTTACCCCTAACTTATCCCCTACTCCATGCATATGCAAACACATTCAGTTCATTGAACTTTTGGGGACAGAAAGCATTTCTAAATGGCTCAAACCCTCTTAAGATATGATTGAAGTGTTGCATACTTTTCGGCTTGTTGACCATCGAAAGCAGGCAACAAATAATATTAACGATTTTCTCACTTCACTTCTCGCACAGCATCCAAAACGGGCCAACACACACACACACACACATTCATACACATGCGTGTGTGGCATGCGCAGTGCAACATTTGGTAGTGGTAGCAAAAGAGGCACCAGCAACAACAACAAACAGTTAAGAGAGTGTTAAGAGAGAGCAAGCCAAAGAGAGAGAGAGAGAGCGAGTGCTAACTGACATTTTGGACATGGCTTTCTCGCGTCACAACATCGAAAAGCGCCGACTCATCGAGCTTGTGCGTCTCAATCCCATATTGTGGGACTGTCGCCTGCCGCACTACAAACGCTCCGACAAAAAGAAGGCCCTCAAATGGAACGAACTGGGACGCATGTTCAATGTGAACGGGGAGCGAGTGCAGCGCACTTTCACATCCCTGCGAGAGATCTTTCGGCGCGAACTCAACCACGAAAAGATGCTGGGCACGACGAGATTCAAGTCCAAGTGGGAATACTACGATGCCATGGCATTCCTCAAGGAGGTCATCAGGGAGCGCAAGTGAGTTTAAATACCTGTTTCATTCGTTTTTTTCATTAATTACCAGGGACCGAAAATAATGATTATTGAAATTTTTTCAGATCAAAAAATCAATGTCTAGAATACATACACAAAAAAAATAATGATAATGATTAAATTTGAGCGAAAAAATAAAACTCACAAGTAATCATTATTTATGATTCTTATTTTTTTCCCTCAAAATAAAACTCACTTTCAATTCATGGCTTTTGTGTAGAATTTTCACAAAGTATTTTTGCATATGGGTATTTCCAGGATTGCGAACGCGACATTTGTACGACTTTAAATGAAAAAAAAACTGGCAAAAATTTACATTTTCAAAAATGTTTTCTCACGTGTTTAATGCATTTTATCAACTCTATTTTTATGATAAAAGACAATCTTTGAAGACTTGTCTATTTTTAATTATTTATAGAAAACAATGCATCGCGAACGCGACGAAAAATGGAAGTCATTTTTGACTTCATCTTGAAAAATGCGAAAGTCTGCGAAATGTGGCGAGTAATTTGGAAGAAAATACTCTTAAACCATAATAAAATAATGTAGTTTTCCATTTTAGAAATAATTTTGATATGTAACTACCGTTTTATATATCTTACAAGTTTTATTAGTAATTTATAACGTGACATCGCGAACGTGACAAGATTTCCACCTAGCTTTTCCAAGAGTTTTTTCATCAAATTTTATTCTATATTCCGATATATAGCTCTTAGAACTTGGTTTAAGTTAAACTTTTAATATATTTCTATATATTAAAATGGTTTATGTTACAATCTTACTTTTTTTTTTTTTTTTTTTTATTTATTATAATAATTTTGATGTTTGACTTAATAAATAGAAGTATAATTCATTTTTAGTCTTATGCTAGTCTCTGATCGAGCTCTCGGGCATTAATTAATCTTATGTGAAATCTTTCTTTTCAAAAAGAAGGTTTAATTATGTACTAATAACTAAGTATAGTGGCGAGAAATTAAATCGCAAGTTACAATCTTACTCCCTGAATTAGTGTAATCGTTAAAATACAAACGGTCCATTTTGAAAATCAATTTTTAAGAAAATAGGCAAAAATATGGAAAAAGTGAATTTATTCCAATGTAGAATCTATATTTTCATCTTATTGAATTTCTTCTAGCGTATATTGATAAAATAAATAACTTGAATACATTTTTGGAAGAAAATTTCACAAGATGTGAGTTTTTAATAAATTTTTCGTTTTTTGGCAAGGTGGACCTTTTTCTGGAAATGCCCATATCCCTTTAAAAGAAACTCAGAGGACCCATAAAACGCATAAAACAAATCTTTTAAATGACTACGTAATCTTTTTTAAGAGTGAGTTTTATTTTGAACAAAAAAATAAAAATCACAAATAATGTTTACTTGTGAGTTTTATTTATTTCGCTCAAATTTAATCATTATCATTGAAGAAAATCCTTAAAAATCTTTAAATAATCATTACTATGTAATTTTTATAATAAAACTCATAATGATTACGGTCCCTGTTTAATACTTTCAAAATTATTTTAAATTTATTACGACACCTGAGTACAGAGTGATTCTCAAAGTTCAAAATTTCCCAAATTTTCTAATTTAAATACTTATTAACAATAAGTTAAATTAAGTTTTCATTATATTTATTTAATGTCAAAACAAAGATTTCATTAGTTTTTATTTTGTTATTATAATTATAGATCATTTAATTATCAGTACTTATTCAAAGTTAATAAATTGTAGTTTCATTAGCATAATTAATTTCAATGCTACTGAAATTCGCTTCTCATTGGCACTCCTTTATTCCAATGCCATGTAGATGAAGTTTCATTAGCGGTACGTCATTTACGTTACCTAATGTTAACGCTGATTTTCACACCCATCATTTTTTTTTTAATGCCAAAGAAATGACAAATGCATTCAAAAAATTATTATTATAGCTGACATTGAAGTAGGAATTAATAATTTATACTATAAATATCTGACTGCATTTCATTTCAGATCAAGCAATGATCAAATTTACATTGCATATCAATATACATATGTTAAGATTCAACAACGTTATAAATAAGACTTCGAGGTTTTACGAAATATGTAATATGTATTTTTTTATTTTTTAATATTTAAATTATTTGTAGTTTTAAAAAAGACTTTGTTTATTTTTTATTTCAGAATTAGCCTATTAACACTAATCAAAGTAACTTAACATCAAGTCGCATAGAGTAGTCAAACACAATTTTGTATATTGTAGTCGTGCTTAAAGCTCGTCGCATACAATATTACATTTAAAGTTCGATTTTAGAGTCCAAATATTAAATAATTATTAAATTTAATTGACTAATGTGAAAAGTAAGCTGCAGTTTTAGAAATGTATTCGAAATAAGCAACTTTTATATAGAATTAATACATATGTTTCAGCTTTTAAGCTCTGTAAGCAAATATTTAACTGATATAACTTGGTTTCTTTTTAACAGATCTCGTGAGCGTATCAAGCACAGTTCTGTGGAAGCGGCCAGCACCAACAACAACACAAACAATACAAACAACAACAATGCAAATAGCAATAATAATAATAACAACAGCAACAATAGTGTAGCACACGATGAATATCAATATTTTGCACCCAGCGATCCGAATAATCCCAACAATCAAGCAACCAAATCGAGTATTCAACCTGCCCCAATCCTGGCGAGCATCGCCCAGTTGCCCGTGGGGCTGCAGCAACAGGCGCAGCATCTGCAGGCGTTGCAGCTGCAACCGGACGTGACGCTGACATCGCTGAGTGTCCTGCAAAAGGTGACGACGCCGCCGGCGGTGGCAGCAGCGGCTGTGGCTCCTCCTCCTCCTCCTCCCACGACGACGAAGACGACGACGTCACCCGCTCGCGTGCCACTAAGCAGCAGTTCGCGCTCTTGCAGCAGTTCCCCCTCCATCTACATCAAGGACGAGCCCGACTCGCAGGACGAGACGGGAAGTCGTTCGGCGCATCGCAAATCGCAGCCGAAACTTGCCACAATTCGGCCGCAGACAAAGCAACAGCTGAAGGCGCGACTCCAGGTGCCAAAAGTCGGAGGAGGAGGCGCCACACCATTGTATGCCACACCACCGCCACATCTCATTATCAACACCAACAACGAACTGATCGATGTGGATGCCGGCGATTTGGATGATGACGACGATGATCTGGAGTATGAGGACGATGATGAGGATGACGACGACCGGGCAGCTCCCTGTCCGCCCATCGTCGATGTGGACATGATGGGCGCCGGCGGGCGACTCTCGCCGGGCAGCAGCAGCTTCACCGCCGCCGGCGTCATTGGAACGCCGCGTCATCAGCCCAGTCCCCGCGAGATGCTCTACATTAAGTTTGGTGATTTCCTGGCCGCACGACTGAATACCCTGCCCGAAACCGCCGCCAACGAGCTGATGAATAAGATTCTGCTGCTAATTGCGGAGAAGTAAAGCAGAAGATCGCAGCTCAAAGGGGGCAGGATCGAGGGATCTAATCCACGGGTGAGTCGAAAAGCTTTTTCAATTACTCAATTTATTGCTAATCAGGGATTAAAACCGAAACCGTAACCTTTAACCGGTAAAAACCGATTGAAATTTAAAACCGTAACCGAAAAATAAATTTTCATTTGACCGAAACCTTTAAACCGAAACTCTTTAAACCTAAATAACCGTTTAGTAACCGTTTCATTTATAAGGGTTAATTCCGGTTTTTCATTCATTCAACGAAAAAAATTATTTTTCATTTTTATTTTGATTTTTGACTTTAATCTTCTTAGTTAAATTTTGAATTTTTATTTGTGATATTCCTAATCGAATTTTCATAGCACTGAATAAGCACAAATAAAATAAATTTTTTAAATTAAATATTAAAATTGTTAAAGTGTAACTAAACTACATCAAACTGAAGAATATGTGAAAGAAATGTGTGAATGAAACATTAAGAAGGCAATGCTGTTTTAAATATTATTATTATAATATTAATATAATTATATTTTTGCAAAGACATTTTTTTTTTTGTGAACTGAAACCATACCTGTATTTAAAAACCGAAACATACAAAAACCGGTTCACCGTTACGAAACCTTTATTTAAAGATTTTGCGTAACCGATAAGCGAAAACCTAAACGCGAACATAACCGAAACCGTAACTGAAACCGATATTCGTTTCGATTTTAATCCCTGTTGCTAATATTGATAAAGTAGAAAAAGGTCATAAAATTGAGGTTGAAAGTGGTTAAAATTGTGAAAACTTTTTGCAAAAAGCTTTAAATGTGCTTTCCATCTATGTATCAGAACAACCGAAAATATGTGTCTAATTTTCTAATAGGTATCTTAATTTTACTCACGAAGTAGCTGTGAATGGCAATGCTTTTGTAGAAAAGCTATTAATGTGCGTTCCATCTATTACAATATCTGAAAATATGTGTCTGATCTTCTAATAGTACTCTTAGTTTTAATCTTAAAATAGCTAAAATTGGCAAAACTTTATGAAAAAGGCTTTTAATGTGCTTTCTGTCTATCTAAAATGTTAAAAATTTTTATTTGACTTTCCAAAGGTAATCTGAATTTTTTTTTTTGGGAAAATCTGATATAAATATGTATGAAGTTTGCTTTAATATTATTGATCATAATCCTAATCTTATATTAAACTTTCACGAAGCTTTGAAAAGCACATTTTTCTCATATTTTCTCACATTTTAATGTTTATAACTACAGAAAACTATG
Organism: Drosophila suboccidentalis; assembly: GCA_037043435.1. NCBI lineage: Eukaryota > Metazoa > Arthropoda > Insecta > Diptera > Drosophilidae > Drosophila > Drosophila suboccidentalis. Next base: position 146,494 of record JBAMBK010000035.1, read on the forward strand.
TAGTTATCTTGTTTTCGAGCAATTACACAAATATCTGATTGGTTTTGTTAAATAAAACAAAAATTAAATTTTATTTATTATTTTAGTTTTTATTAAATATTATTTATGTTATATTTAAAGCAATAAAAAATAAGAGCAAAATTTATTTTTTAATCCAAAGCATTCTCCTTCATCCAGAGCGTCGTTAGCAAAGTAGTTAACAAACGAGTTTTTTCCCATGACTTTTTTTCTAAAAAAATTAATAACTCAGCTAAATATCACTCGATTTTAATAAACTAAAAAGCAGAAGACGTAAAATTAAATGTGTTTTGAAACTACATACCAAAAAGTAGTTGCTTTCTACAAATTTAACTTATTAATTTACGTTCAAAGTTGGGTAATGTCGCAAAAAACTGAAAAAATGCATATATTTTTACATGTAGCTCCCTCAATATTTATCCGATATTGCAGTGTAATACACCGTTAGAAAGGTGTTACTTTTCACTTTCCAACGACGTTTTTAAATTTATTGTAAGACGCATAGTTTAGGACATAGAATTTTTAGACTCCATCAACCTCGAAAAAACGGTTTTTGTACCGTTATTCAAAATTTCGATGTGCAACAAAAAATTCTAGTATGCCACAAAATTCTATTTAACTATATCTACAACCTACGCTATGTCGCATCCCAGAAGTTTTTGGACTGTCACACAGTGTAATCTTTTGAGTTAGAATAGATTTTACTTCCGACTTATATTACTCAATTCAACTTTAATTGCCAAATACCATTATTATATCACTAAAAGTTTCTTTTTTTTTAAATTTGTTTAATTCAAAATCACTTTAAAATTTGTCTCATTTTGTTCTTGTTGTTTTTGCTGCTTGGCCACAAAATTCTTTTGACCAACATTTGCTGATGTTTGGCACAGAAAACTTGTGAAACTAGTTAAGTTCCACAAAATTTATTAGTTTGACCAATTTGTGTGGTCGCCACTTGAAATTGTGGCAACTTGCAACAATATATTTAAATTTATATATATATTGCTTTTTTACACTCACACACACACACAGAAGCACACAGCTTGCCAGGACCATAAAAAAGTTTTAATTTCCGTACGCTGAAGTGGCCCAGAGACAGACACAGACAAGGACGGAGACTACGGACACGGACGCAGTGCAACATATCCGACTAAACAAAGCGTTGCAAGTTTGTGAAAATTCGAAAGCATTTCACGCATAAATAAAATACCCAAAGCCATGCAACATGCCAAGTGAACAAACCCAACAGAATCACAATACGGACAATGACCGAGACAAAGTAACAACAACAAATAACGAGAAAGCAAGAACAAAAAAAAAAAAAAAAAAAATGGATTCAGAATCTGGCACAAAAAACACAAACCAATAAATTCCACATATTGCACTTAACTCGAGGCAACGATTCCAAATTGAAGTTGGCCAATTTCAAAAAGTAATGACAGATGAAATGGAACTAAGCTAAGAATATTAAATTGTACTCCCTAGAATTTGTTGCAATTTATTTTAAAGATACGATTAATGTTAATCATAAAATTATCGTAGTAATCATAAGAAAACATAGTATTTAAATGTTTAAAACTTGGATTTAAGGTGCCCAAAAAAAAAATTTTTTTACAAATTTTCAAATTTTTCACAGTAACAATTTATTTTCTACAAAAAAATAATATTTTTACGTTTTAATTAATTAAGTTATAATCAGAATTCATTTGCTGCCAACTCAAATTAAAAAACATCTATGGCACCCCCAAATAATTATAATAAATTAACAAAAGTTATTTTAAAGTTTAAATGAAGTTATAGTATAGTGAAATAGTAAATTCTATTCAACGGAAACGTTTGTAACGAATTTCATTTAAAGTAGACTTTATTTTTTGTCTGCTCAACTTTAAGCACATTTGCAGCTGATTAACATTTTTGTTTGGCTTTTTCAATTATAATCTTATTACATTAAATAATAACTTATAATTATTAATGCTTTAAGCCATTTAGCTGTAATTGTTCCGTAGCTGTTGAGATCCAAATATTATTCAGATTCTAGGCTTGACTTAAAAAAATGTTCCTTAATAATTAAGCTTGATGATATTGCATAAATAATTCATTGTAGGTTCAATTAATTTGTTTATTTTCATCAAATTTAACGGCAATCTCTTAAAATTACAGTATGTTAAGTAGCTTTTATAACCTCTGTAGATAGCGTAGATCTTTGAAGTTTGAAGTGCATCTTCACAGCTGACCTCAAGCTAGGCAGGCCCAAAGGGTTGGCTAACTGCGCCTCAAGTCCTGTGCAACTGTGCGAATGACTTCACACAACACACACACTATACACACTCACTGACACCCACACACACACACACACCATCGACTCATGGGCTTGTGTATTTACGATTTTGTAATATTTTATGCAGAAAACGCTTCCTGTAATGTGCATGCGTGTGTGTAGTGTGCGTGTGTATGTGTGTGTGTGTGTGTGTGTAGCCCTTTAGCTGACTTTGCGGCTTTGCCGTCAACTCTTCGCGTCTCTCAACTTCCTCTCTCCCCCTGCTTCTCTCTTCGTCTTCGCCCTTTTGCTATCTGGTATCTATGGCAACAGCTTTACGAGCTCAGCCTCAATTCACTACAGCCACTGACACAGTGGGTGGCTCCTTTGATTGTATGTGTGTGTACAGCATTTTATGGATAGTTACAGCAAGTTTGTTGGCACTTACAACATTATAAATTTGCCATAAATTATCGTTATATGAAACGCAGCGCGACGCTGATACGGCAAACAGTAGCCGAACTTTGATTCAAAAATCTGCGAAATTCAACTAAGAAAAGAACAAAAATAAAATTGTGTTGCCTTAACGAGCATATAAAAAAGTAGTTGAATGGGGAGAGGGTTGACTAAAAAGTACTCACACAATATACATATGTAAATACATAAGTATATAAAAATTAGTATGAGAAGAAAAACATTTAAACTTTAATTGCTTATAATATTTGCAACTTTAACATTTATAGGCTCAAGAAAAAATAATAGGAATCCTTAGATAAGCTTATATACATCAAAAATATAACAATCTATATCAAAGCGAACAACTGGAAAATACCCTGAATACTTGTTTATACACATTTGAACAAAGTTGTACTTTAACCCACTTTCAAGAGGCACAAATGAGTTGGATTTTAAAAACTGTAAGACCTTTTGTATTGCTCTTCCGAAAAATCTCGAAAATTTTATCGATTTTCAATTCAGATGGTTTCTGCCAAAAATTGAACATTTCCCTTTACACACACAGAGCTTCCATTTCCTGTCCTTAAACTATCCAAAAATAAGAAAAAAAAGGGCGAGAATACGATGCGTATAATAAAAAACTTGAATCACAGTTGGCTACAATGTCTAAGGCGTTGGCTAAACTGCGACTCTCACTATGCTATATACGACTATAGCTTTAGCTGGAGGATGAGGCTGAGGATGTGGCAAGTTGTGTGAATGTGGCACCCAAGTTAGGAAATTGTTGCATAGCTCGCGGCGTTTAGCCCTTTTGCACATAAAATTGCATATGCAAGTTAATGTTTACAATAGTCGTAAAAGTTTAATGGATTTTGGCTGATGCTCTTGTTGTTGCTGCTGCTGTCAGACTCTGATAGAAGATGGCCAACTTTTTAGCCATAATAAAAACGCATTTATTTGATTAATATGTTGCCCTTTTTTTCAGCTATTACACCTCACCCCTCTAAATGTTGGCAATGTTTTAAAATATTTGAAAACTTTGCGATTTTTATCGGCATTTTGGTTTGTTTGCCTTTGGTTTTTCTTTTTCGTCCTATTGACTTTTGTACTTTGCACTCCAATTGATTTTTACTAACTTTGGCATTGATTTGCATTTCGATGTGTTTTTGCCAATATTTGACGGCTGGCTGAGGATCAAAATTGTACGGGCTGACATTTTAGAGATTTTCTTATTTGGATAAGGTTATGTGAATGGGTTTATATTTGTATTTGGGACTAGAGAGGTTTTTTTCACAGCAGCTATATTTTATAGCTAGCCTAATATGTAAAGTGAAAATTGAATTTTTTGAAAATCACTTATAGTATAAACAATCTTTTCCAATTAAGCCCAGCTCTGATTTTTTCATTATTTCAACTGTCTATACAGAAATTCATTTAAACTTATTGAAGTCGATACCATCTTAAAAAATCAATTTTAATTTTATGCAAACGTTTAACTGAAATTCTTAACTCTCAGAAGAAAGGGAAGTCTACGTACCTTGTGGCATGATTACTCAAGAATAAATATTCATTGGAATGTTATCAAATGTGGCTACTTACACGACATTGATACAAATGTAAAGGCATATGTTTCTATGGAGTAGATTATTGAATGGAGTTGGCAACATCTGAATTGAAATTCAACTGCAAATGGCCATCAGCCTAATTATAATAACTGTCTGTTGGGGCAACAAATTCAAAAACCAAATGTGTTGCATGCTGTGGTCAAGTGCCACAAACTGAGACTTATGGCAACAGAGAACTCTGATTTGACTTGAGTGGAAGGCTAAGGATAAGCATTGGCCAAGTCTGTTACACAAATAAGGCATCCGATTTCAGGCTGAGTAGACAAAGGCAGATTTCAGATTTGAGATTTGAGTACGAGTAGTCGTATCAATATTGGCTGCTATTAATATGCCATTTTATACAATAACACCAAGGAGAGCATCATGTGCTGGAGTCCTTTAGACGCTATTGCATTTTTAATGAGCAGGAGGCGCCTCCGATTCGCTTCACTTCCGCTCTGACTTCAGTCTCGCCTGATGAGTGGCAAATGCTTCCTGCACTGGCATTGGGGCAAATTTGACAGCATACGTAAAGCAGTCACTGCTATCAGGTTAATTTGAGACGCAGCCATAGGGAAAAGGCAACGGAAAGACAGCGGAAGCTCACACACACACACATACACACACACACGCAATACACACACATACATAGTATTCCCCTATTCTGTGGCAAAGTTGTCGTCGTCTCCTTCAAGTCAGCATTAATGGCCGCAGGACATGTCAAAAGAATTGATGACGTGCAGCGTCTTCGACGTGCGCTGCAATCATAAAACTGGCAACATTCTCCTTTCCCCTTTCCCCTCTCCACAGTCTCCAAGCCCAACCAAAAAGTCGACTGCCAATAAAATCGTTGTAGAAATGGATTGTCAGCTGCTTTGCCAGCGATTAATTTGAGAGACCAAAATTACAATGACAGCAGTCGAAATCTCAACTTACAGCTTATTTAACAGACCAAGCAGCATCATCAATTATTTAAAAGTGTTGTCTAACTTGTCAATAAATGGCATTTAACAACACTTAAGAAAATATAACTCAGATAATTTTAAATTATTTTAAGTATCATGAATAACACTGTGTGACAGTCCAAAAACTTCTGGGATGCGACATAGCGTAGGTTGTAGATATAGTTAAATAGAATTTTGTGGCATACTAGAATTTTTTGTTGCACATCGAAATTTTGAATAACGGTACAAAAACCGTTTTTTCGAGGTTGATGGAGTCTAAAAATTCTATGTCCTAAACTATGCGTCCTACAATAAATTTAAAAACGTCGTTGGAAAGTGAAAAGTAACACCTTTCTAACGGTGTATTACACTGCAATATCGGATAAATATTGAGGGAGCTACATGTAAAAATATATGCATTTTTTCAGTTTTTTGCGACATTACCCAACTTTGAACGTAAATTAATAAGTTAAATTTGTAGAAAGCAACTACTTTTTGGTATGTAGTTTCAAAACACATTTAATTTTACGTCTTCTGCTTTTTAGTTTATTAAAATCGAGTGATATTTAGCTGAGTTATTAATTTTTTTAGAAAAAAAGTCATGGAAAAAAACTCGTTTGTTAACTACTTTGCTAACGACGCAACTACAAATGGAATATGAGGGGATGGGGAAATGGCGCAATAATGGCGAAAATATCAACATTTTGAGCAATTCTGTTTCAGAAAATCTATTATAGCTTCGCGAATTATTATCCGATTTTAGAAAATGGACTCACGTTTTACTCGTAAAAATGTATTCTTTTCAAATAATAAAACAAGTATAACGGGTTTATACCAAAATAGTGTTCGAAAACATCACCAAAGTCAAAAAAGTTGTAAAAAAACCAACAAAAAATTAGTTTACCTATCAAATACTCCAATATAGGAAATGAAACCTGTTAAGTCATGTATGGCACGTTTAAAGACCTAAGTTTCTTCTATCTAAAACTGGTAAGAAAATGAAAATCGGTGGATATTTGACGAAGCTATGGACGCATGAGTGAGTGCAAGTACGAAAAAACGGTTTTTGTACCGTTATTCAAAATTTCGATGTGCACCAAAAAATTCTAGTATGCAAAAAAAATGTATTTATCTATACCTACAACCTACGCTATGTCCCATCCCAGAAGTTTCGTTTTGATTTTTTTTTGTAACACAGTGTAATTCGCTTAAAGATATCAACCATTTTTATCAAACTGTAATAGTGTCAAAGCACATGAAAGCTTTATTAAAGCTAAACTTAAGCATTTTACTATGTTTAATGTCTAAAAAAATTCTTCAAAATTGCAATTTAGTATTAAAAACTTCTGCATTAAATTCTAAGACAGCAAACAAAACTTAATTCTGGTAACAAATAATGAATAAACATCTATCAAATCATCTCTTAAAATCATTTAAAAGCTTTGCAGCTTATACACTCCATATCATTTCAGATGTGACAGGTTAAAGCTCTAGTATCTGCTCCCATTTAAAAACTCTCCTTTTTGCGGATTTAATCGTTTATTGCCGCATTTCAGCTGGTGTCATTGGAACACTTTTGGGCATTGGCTGCATCGGCTGACGCGTCCTGAATATATTGCACATCAATCGGGCGTAAAAATGACGCCAGCTGGCGCCATTTTGTTATGCAATGGCCGAGCACTAAAAATGGCGCCTTAGCCTCGGCCCAGCCCAGCTCATACCCCTTCCGTTTTCCTTACCCCTATTCCCCTTTCAGAATCTCCATTGCCTTTCTCTTGCACAAATAATTGCAAAATTTATTGCAGCACATTTTATGAAAGTTTACCTTTTGGATGTGCTCATAACTTTGGCCAAAGCGAAACGGATTCTAAAGTCAACACAAGTACTTGCAATTTTCTGTAAATTTTCATAAATTAATAATTTTGATTGCCGTCCCGTCAGGCGCGTCAAGCGGCCTGACAACTCCATCCTAAAGTTGTTTAAGTTATTCATTAAAAATTATCATCATTAGCTCTGGGGGCCCCAAAACTCAGTCACAGTTTTTACTTGGCATCTCTTGACAATCAGCGTTAAGCATTTTTACCCAAAAACATCAAGTGAGTTTCTTTTGGCGTTCTTATCATAGGCTTATCAAAGTGCAGTTGGCTATTAATTAAAAGTTTTATTAGTAAAAGGGACAAAATAAACTTATGCAGTCTCGCAGATATTTAAGAAATTGTTTTAAAGAGAATTTTATGGTCTTCTTAGTTATACCATGTGTGAAAGATAATAAGTTATAGAGAACTATAAGTTCTTAATCTGTTCTAGGTCAGTTTTATTATAAATGGATAACAAACAATTTTAATAATTTTAAAGATATAACATTTAAATATTTAAGCATTATAAACATGATATATTTCATCTATAATGCTTCTTTAATGTGTTCATTTATTTTTGTGTTTTGGGTATTTTACTCTTCGGTACAGGGTAACTCGCAGTTCATCTGTCTTTTTGGTTGCTTTCTATTGCTAATTTGTGCCCATATTTAGATTGTTTGGTAAATAAATGCCAGCTGCATTACTTTAAAGTGTGCGAGTCAACAAACTATCCACACACAGACAAATACACACTTATAAACACACACACACACACAGAGGCACTTCAATGATAATTGAGTGTACACAAATCGTTGATAATATTCGGGGCAGAGATGCTATTAATGGCAAACTCAGTATTTGGCAACTGAAGCCACAGAAATTGATTGCCGTAAAAGCCAAAAAGCAAGGCAAATAATATTTGTTGCTATTTTGTGGCGAAACGAAACGAATTGAAATGAAATGAAATGAATTGTATGGAAAATGAAAATGAATTGAAATGAAAGTGCACAAGCATTTATAAATTGCTAGATGCGTTTTCAATTCGAATTTTCGCAGCTCGAAAAAACTGAAAAGCTGACCAGCAACTGTGCCGACTTGGCTTGTCACTCTGCTTGCGACGATACAGCGATACAATTAATTACCACAACGAGTAAAGTGTGCGGCCAATTGTATAATAAAATGCCAGACTAATTACATTAGCCATTAGGACAAATTCCAAGCCAAAAGTCTGGGTCTACCATCGGCACTTGAGGCAAATTGCTGCAACGGAGTCAACAACTGTGGCGCCTTCAGGTATGCAACAGTTTTCGAGCTGCAAGCCAAACTGAAACTGAAGAGGGCGAGGTGGGCGGAAAAGGGTGTCAGAGTAAAGTGGAGTATGAGTAGCAAGGGAAACGGCCCGAACTGTTTATGCATTTCCCTAATGAAATGCAAAGAAAGCCCGAAAGCGGCTTAAAAATTCCCAAAGCAGGTTACAAAATATGAAAATCTTGTGCTCCCCTTGAAAACAAAACAATTACTCGAGCTTGCTTTTGTTGTTGCAACTTGACGTTGAGTGGTAATTAAATATTTATTTTCTTTTAAGCTATTTGCTTTGATTAATAGCTAAAAAGCCAAAAACCCCAAAAAGCCACCCACAAATTTGTTTCGCCCCTTTTGGCAGTGCTTGTGTTTATTTTGAATATTTTACAAATTTCACAATTTTTCAATTTGTTTATCTTTTGTTTTCCTTATTGTGTTTATCTTGGGCATTAAATGGCCGAATATTTAGTTTACATTCATTTCGTTAATGTATTTTTCCTTATTGATTTTGTTTGGGGGATTTTGTAAGGAATTTCACAAGCAGTAGAAAACCTAAACTTGAAGCTTTCAAATCTTTTATCTTTTAAATATTCTATATAATTTTTAAATTGATTTTCTTTGTTTGCCTTAGTTTGTAGTTTAGATTTTTCATCTATGTACAGATTAAGTAACTCAAGGCTGTTGCTAAATATGAAAAATTGAGAAAATGTTTGCATTATTTAGACAAATATTTTGTGTATTTTTTGGGTGATGTGTGTATTATATATTCCTTTCATTTATAGACTACATGTGTATTATTATTTTATTTGTTGTTGGGATATTGAAATCGAACTTGGTTGGCCAAGCAAATCAGACAAAGTTATCTGATAAAACTATTTGTAGTTGTCAAATAGTTAAATGATCTTTGAGGCCAGAAATCTTAAAAACTTCCTGCCAAAAATTTAATTTTCAACATTTTAAAACTTAATGTCATATTGGAATATTTTTGAATACAACATTTACAATTAATGGGAATGTCTTTAGCTCAATTTCAAGGATAATTGTTAAACATTAAGCGACTGATGTTTGAAAAACATGGAAAATAAATTACATATGCTGATTAATAATAGTACTTTTAATACTTTGAGATTTAGTTCATTATAAGATTTACTAGATATATTCATTTACTTGCTAGAAATGGTTTAACAAGTTCTTGGAAATAATAAATTTATTGTTGCACGCTTCAAGGCGCCGTCGGGCAACAAAACACGTCTGGGCCAAATGGGTTTAAAGTGTTCGCACATGCAAAATAGTAGCAGGAAGTCGGATGGGGCAGGACAGTAGACACTCTTGTTGGAACATGCACCACATCATTATGGGACCACAGGGAGCAAGTGACTCCGACTGAGTGCGTAAGTCAATTTTGTGTGGGGGGAGGGAGGGAGGAAGGGAGAAGCGCAGCTTAATGTGCAGCCAGGGAGCTGTTGCAAATTGGGAGTCATTGGGACACTGGTCAGCATGGACACACCAATTATCCAAAATGCAACTGAAACAAAAAAAAAAGAGAAAAACCTAAGTGAAGATAAATCTATTGGATGTGGGAAATTGTTGCGAGGAGAAAGTAGATGGCGCTTTTGCGGTTGCGTTAAGTTGATTTCCGGCACGTCTATCGCAAAATGTTACCCCTACCTCTACTACTCGCACCCTTTTACCTTCCCCTCTCTCTCTCTCTCTCTCTCAATAAAGTGCCACATGTTGCCGCACAAGTCCAAGATGCACAGCGCCAATTATGCGAGCCGTCATCGGCATCGTCGTTGGTCAACGTTACATTCATAAACAGACGCAGTACCATCACCATCATCATCATCATCATCATCAGCGTCACCGTCAGCGTAGGTGTCTGACACGCCCCCATCGTTGCTGTGCTGTCAAATGCAAAACAGGTCCTGTGACCACCCCTGCACAGTGGAGCGAGCTGTGCTGAAATATTACAAAATGTGACTACGAAGAGCGACAATATTTGAAAGTATTGAAAGGGCAAAAAAGAGGGAGTAATGTGAATGAAATGGTTTTGATCAGAGTTTTATAATGTTATCTCTTAAGAGCTGTAAGTTTTACTTTTTAGTAATTATATAATAGTTTTTTTTTTTACTACCACTCTACTTATTCAGGGATGCCACAGAAATCGCTTTCGCTGGAATTTCACTGGTATTTGTATGAAATTTAAGTGAAATTCAAGCGAAAGCGATTTCTGGGGCACCCCCGATTATGTTTAATTTACTTCTACTGTATTTTTTAAACAGTCGAAATTGTAAATTGCTTTCGATTTTTGTTTTTGGATCATTATTTCTTATCAGTTTGGAAACAAACTATATTTATTGTACCAATATTCTAAATTACTTCTTAATTTTAAGTAGACAGAATATATTTCCCAAAACAATTTTCACTCTATCTAAAACTCATTTCAATAAAATGCAAAAGCATTTTTCTCTCATTTTTATACCCGTTACTTATAAAAATAAGTAAGAGGGAATATTGTATTCGTTGCAATGTATGTAACAGGGAGAAGGAAGCACCTATAAAGTATATATATTCTTGATCAGCATCAACAGCCGAGTCGATATAGCCATGTTCGTCTGTCCGTCTGTCTGTCCGTCTGTCCGTCTGTGTGAGCGCCTAGATCTCAGAGACTATAAGAGCTAGAGCAACCAAATTTGGCACACAGATTTTTATAAACCCCACGCAGATCAAGTTTGTTTCAAAATTTTGCCACGCCCCTTTCCGCCTTCGCAAATTGCGAAAAACCAGCATTCGCACGGCTTTTAAGAAATTACTTTTTTTTTTGTAGTTTTCGTTAACTACTGTTAATAACTATCATCCTACCAAATTGCAACAAGATGGGACAAATAGAACAATGATAATGTATTTTTTTTTTTTTTTTTTAAATAAAGAAATTTCTTTTATTTGGTAAGTGTGGAATCCGTACATACAAATTAGCAACATAACCAACACAGATTTAGCATAGATAAAATAAGGACCAAACCTCTTGCGTAACGCAAAGGACTTGCAAAGAATATCAGATATTATGAGGGCGCCTGAGGGATTTGGCCAATTGTTTTGGCGAAGCCCAACCTTTTTAAACGCCTTAAAGGCCTGGCTGGGAGAAGTCGTCTGGCGAGTACACTTTGGTGTCTTATCAGTCGATCACTATATCTGCTGGTGTGCCTTCCGATCTGCTCCTCCACTGTGTGAAGTTTGAGGTCACGGTGAAGAGTGGAGCCACGTACATACCAGGGGCAGTTTGTTATTTGTCGCATTGCACGGTTCTGCAAGGTCTGAATGCGCCTGTAGTTGGATTTGGCAGCAATTCCCCAAATCTGCACACCATAGAGCCAAAATGTATGATTTAAGTTTTTATGCAATGTAACGTATGCGGAATGAAATACGAACAAAATTGAGCATGTTCTCAATAATTTCCAATAATCTTCAGCGCAAAACAAAAAACACTATAATGATTGTTACTATTTAAGCTATCATAGCAGCAAAAATTAGCTTTCTAGATAATTCACAGTCGCGGTAATGTCTCTGAGCACAGCAGAGCGTCGAAAATTGGCTTGCACATATTGCGCAAATAACACATCTTAGCCGAAAAATTAAATTTTTCATTACTTTTCTGATATGGGCTTCAAGAAAACAATTATTTTTAAAGAAATTTGGGATGTTCAGAATAGAAAAAAAATGTATAGAGCCCCTGGATTCGGAAAAAAGTGTCCATTATAACAGTCTTAAGGTAGACCCAAATAAAAGGCTGGAATTGTGGGTCGCACAGCTATATTAAATCGTACGTTTGCCAAAATATACAATGTGAGCGACAAAACTGTAAAAAAGTATTTAAAAGACATTGGAGTGACGATATGTTGTAAAAAAACCGTTCCTAAAGTCACAGAAGTACAGAGAGAGGAAATTAAACTTCGGCTGTGTACGCTTTCTAGAAATTTGTTTTCTGCAAGCTGTTCAAAGATTTGCATAATGGATGATGCGACGTGTTTCACAGGAGGGTCATGAGTGGACTCCAAAACATTAATTTAGGCTTCTTAATACTTAATCACCTGAAAATGTCACTCAAACAACAAAAACAAAGGTTTAATTGTGGCTGGCCATAAGACAGCGTGGAATAAACGATCCTGTCTTTTTTAAGGCAGGATTGGCTGCAAATGCGTAAAGTTACAAGGACATCTGTCTTCCGGCGCGTTACAAATTTATTGATAAGGCTCATGCGAATGATAATACGGTGTTTTGTCCGACTTAGCGTCAGCTCATTATGCAAGAACAACTCTGAAGGCTCTTGACCACTTGAGCACTTAGTTCCTGCCAAAGCTGCAAAGCCCTCCAAATGTGCCTCAGTTAAGGCCAATGGAAAAGTTTTGGTCAAATTCGAAAAGAAATGTTTAGAGAAAGGAATATAAGTCAAAAAACATCGACTGTTTGATATTAAAAGTCAAAAGAGAGCTTGCTAAAATGGATACAAATGGAATTCAGGAGACTATGCGCAAGGTACCCGAAAATATCAGGAAGGGTGATCCCTATGGTCATGAATATTTTTTGTAAAAATAGCTTATAGTCTAATAAAAAACATATGAAAAATCTAAGCTGGTCGGACTGGGAATACATTTTTTATTTGTATTACAATAGTTGTTCGTATTTCATTCCGCATACGTTAAGTGCCTAAAAGCATGCAATAAAAATATTTTCAGTTTAGTTAAATAAGTAACGGGCAAGGGCGTCGGGCAGGGGGGGCCCGTTGCCCCCCCTTCAATTATAACTATACCATATTTAGCTTCTGAGATCCAACCAGAGTAGGATTTAGGACTGCGATTATTTTGTGGCAATTTGTCTGTAGCCCTGCTATATCGATTGCTAATAATTGCTAAAATAAAAAATTTACAATATGACAAAAAAAATGTTTCCTTCTCATGTCCCAATGCACTTTTCTTATGGACTTTGGCCCGCTAAACACGCAAATCGTACCTAAATATTATTTTCATGGAAGCGTTTTCAAAATATTAATTTTTTCGGAATTTTTGAAGTTTCTCCGACATTTTAGAGTATACCACGAGATCCAATTAACCGATGTGGCGAACAACGCTGGTTTGTATGACAGCTATATGATATAGTGGAACGATTTCTATAAGGTACTAGAATATTTTCAGTTTGCAAGTTTGGTTGAGATATCTCAAAAAACAACATAAATGTTTATACTTAATCTAAATTTTCGATAAATAGTTCCAATGGCAGCTATTTTGTACGAAAAACTTTTTAGTTGTTTGAGAAATCTCAACGAATCTGACAAAATACTTTATGTTAAACTGTTATTTTGAAACTAATTAGAGTCGCTAGCTTCTAAACTACTAAGCCGATCTCAAAACTACATATATGAAAGAAGGTTGTAGAGGAATGAGTAGCCTTTAATTTGAGAACGTTTTTGTCACATCGGGTAATTAGCTCTCGTATACTCCAAAATGTCGGAGAAACTTCGAATATTCGGCAAAAAGTTAATATTTCGAAAGCGCTTTCATGGAAAAAATGTTGAGTGCGATTTTCGTGTTTATGGGCCAAAGTCTATAAGAAAAGTGCACAGAGACATGAGAAGCGAAATGGCTGTAAACTAGTATAATAAATGTGAAAATGTGAAAAAAAATATTTTGGCCCCCCCCTCATTGAGAAGCTGCCGACGCCCTTGGTAACGGGTATCCTATAGTCGGTAGCTCGACTATAGCCTTTCTATAAAAATTCAGAGCTTGCTTTATCGATTAATTTTTTGGATCGGCATTCTTAAATTTTAAATGGTTAGTAAATTGTTTAAATTAAATTTTTAATGCATCATCTCTGTCTTTAATTAATCATTTATAAAGTTGTAAATTTCATTGGTTAACTTTTAGTATTTGCCACACTGTGCGCTGTTATCTCTGTCTGGTTGAGCCAACGCCAAGTTCTCAGCCTGCTGAGGTGAGCTGTAAATTATACGGCTTTGCGTTTAGCCTCCGTAACCTCGAAGCTGCCCAGGCTCCGTCAACCAGACAACGTCACCGACTCCAACTCCGACGCCAGTTGCGACTCCAGCTCCTGCTTTTTAGGCCCCCTGCTACGATTGAGATGCATGCACCATTGCCCATTTCCCATTTCCCATTTCCCTGGCCGAGTGCAACGCAGTTTGATGTTTTGCGGTTGTGTTGATGCTGTTGACGTTGTCAACGTTGTCAGCCTTGTCTATGGGCCTGTGACAACAGCCCACAACTGGAGTCCCTCCAATTTTGGGGACTTTGTCTTTAATATTTAAAGTGTGCTTTTAGGCGTTGTGTGGCAAGTTAAGAGTCTGCCATTATCCTGCCACTTGGCCATTGTCTCTTTGCGGTGCGTTGCCAATTAATGAGATTTTCACTTGAAAGAACATCGGCAGAGCAATTGGATAAGGGACTGAGGTACTCGTATATAAAGGCAGATAAGAACTGTACTTCAGATAGAAAAACAGAGCTCTATTCAATCGCATAATGGAAAGTTCTTTGATAAATGTTTTCAGGGCAGCTCTGAAATTTCCTCTTTCGGGTGACTTTTATAACTCAATTATCAGTTCCCATTTTCTCCTTGCTAAAGACACTCTCGATTGTGTCAATTGCTGACACCTGCTACTCTCGATTTGAAGCTCTTTATTTGCTTTCTTTATTTCTACTATGCAGAGTTGCTGTTGTGGTTGACCCTCTGTCAAGAACTCCCCAGGTTCAGCTTGATTTGAATAAACCAAACCACTGGGAGACACTGAAGCAGTTGGAGTTGAAACCCAATGGAACCACACGAATTGACAGAGGAAAAACTTTCACACGGCGACATCGATGCCCCACGATATTGCACGACTGCCTTAACCTTTATTTTGATTAGCTGCAGTTGCAGTTCCAGCCATCTCCTCGAGCAGGAAAACCGTAGAAAACCCAAGTCAGCTATCTAGTCAGCTAACCGCAACGCTCTTGGAGCCACTGTCATTTGTTATGTTATTGGTTTGGACATTTTGCAAATTGCTTATTTAGCAGTGCGTAAAATCCACAGCATTCACATGGAAAGAGAAAGGAAAGGGGAGGAGAAGAAGGAGGAGGAGGAGGGGATGGGGAAGAGTCTATACTATCTCTCTTTAGTCGCACTGTCTCTATCTCCTCATCTCCTGCTACCTTCAAACTGACTGGCTGTGGTTTTTTGTCAAGAGCTTCGGGGACACACACATGTCAAGTGTTTGTAGCTTCTGTTATTCTCTGGTCTTCACTTCAACCTTTTAGATACCCTGTAAGCCATTAAACGAAGTGGGATAGTGTGATCTTAATTTTTAAAATAAGATTAAGCCTTTAGAAATCATTTTTGAATTAAATTGTATAGAGAAATAAACTAATTATAAATATACTTAAATTAAAATGTATGTAAGAATAGATATCCATATAATAACACTGGTTACAGGGAATTATCTAGTATAAATATTGAAAATGTAGACCTGGGTATTTGTCATCATATTATTTTAGATTAAATTTTATAGCAAACTTTAATATTTACAGGATATTTGCTAGTCAGTAATGCAACTAATACTATAATATTATTTTATATTATTATATAATTGATATTTTCATGTTAGTGAATGTTTCTTAGTACATTTTATTTAATAGCACATTATTAGAGTGTATATACAAGAATATACCATACTTGAACATCCGCTTACAGGGTATATATCCCAGCAAATTTTTTCAACAATCGCACTCTTGTTTTTTTTGTCACGTTACTGTAGCTTTCATTAGCCGACAGCCAAGTTAACAGCATGTCAAGCAAGTGGTTAGTTGCGACCATCTACGGGAATTACCAGTTCAATGTCACCAAAGAAAAGAGAGGAAAACTATATATAGAAAAAAGAGGCCTTCGAGATATTTGAGCAACCCAATAGTAAATTTGTCGCAGAAAACTGTACAGAATTCGTACAGCGCGCTCACAGTTCTGCGCGCCGAGTTCGTGTAAAACCCTCATTCGCTTTTATACATGCGTGGCCACAATTCTCTGTAGGAAATTTAGAAAACCGCGCGGCAGGTTCCGCTACGAAGTCGAACGTTTTAGTGAGTTCTTCGTAAGGTTCGGCTGCATACTTTTCTGTATGCGTATTTCTGCTGTATAAAATTCTAGTTGGAATTCTGTCTGGTTCTAGTATGAAATCTGGTTGGAATTCTTATTGAACTACCCCACCCCTAGGGAGCGGCAAATCTGCACGGCAGTAGAAAGAAAATGTTTATACATATTTTGATTTAATAATTTTATTTAAACAATTATTTACATTCTTTTATTACATTCTTACAATTACTTAAACTAATTTAGATATATAAGAACACTGAAAAGAAAGAAAAAACAAACAATAATTACAAATGTAATATTTTATGTGTTTTGTATTTTACTTACCTGGCTTGTGTGTATATACAAAACAGTAGCACTGCCGAATGTGGAAGACTGTAATATATGAGTTGTGTTTTATTTGTAAATTATATTAAATTACGCAATAAATATATTTAACTTACCGCTTCACTTATGTTGTTTACGCAAGACGAGCTGACACTTAATTAAAACGCAAAAGAAAAACTGCAAGAAATACACACAAAAAGGGTTGCAACCCATACAAAATGTTGATGATCGAGTTTTTTTGTACACTGCAATAACTGCTGCAAAACCCTATGACAACCCTACAAAAGTCAATACAAACAAAGAAACAAAGAAAAAATCCAAGCAGCGTTCTCTGCAGCAGAGCGCAATGTCAAACTCAAGCAAACGAGCGAACTCATAGCGGACTTTGCTGCGGGGATTTCGCACAGCTCAGAAACAATTCTGTGCAGCGTTCTCTGCAGCTGAACGCTATGACAAACTCACTAAAACGTTCGAGTTCGTAGCGGACATTGTTGCAGGGAACTTTTACCACGACGCAAACGATTCTAAGCAGCGTCTTGTACAACCAAGCACTATGAGAAACTCATGCAAACGAGCGAACTCATAGCGGACTTTGCTGCGGGGATTTCACACTTAGAGTTGATCGATTCTGACTACAGAGCGCGCTCATGAAAGTTTGCAGAATCAGGGATGTGCAACTTAAAACTGACACGTTCTGTACAGCGGCCGTATAGAATTCGATCACCACATGCCTGAATTTCCGGCTGGGAAGTGTTTGAATCTTGTCAATGTCTGTTCCCTTTACACTTTCCATGCCTAATAATATTTGCTTTTCATTCTATGTGTTTCTACTCTCGCAATTTTTGTTCCTTTTATACCCTGGATATTTGGGTGCCAAGAGTATATTTACTAAGGAAATTTTATGTAACAGTTAGGGGAAAGCTTACCCAATCCTTTAAATCATTTTAGATCAGTATCGACTTGTTCTTTCGCTTTCAATTTTAATCATTTTTGTACTTAGATATATTTTTTCAGTGTGAATCTGGAAATGACTTAGGGTATTTTGTAGTCGACAACTCTGAGCCATAGCATTTTTACTTGTTATTTTTTGATACTGCCTAATTGCCTGGATACGTTTTACAGAATCTCTTTTGTGGCCATAAAACTTTTTATGGCTAATATTTTGTGCAAAGGCCTTTTAATTAGACGAGCGGCCATTAAAACTGATCTATAGGTTCTTAATTGAGTTTTTCGACTGTGCATAAAATTAATTAAAGCTTTATGACTTCGATTCGATACGAGTTGATCAAATTTAGCCCATTAATACAATTTTTATATTTGCCATAAACATTTTGCACACAATTATTCAATGATTTTTATTTTGTTCTTATCTCTTTGCAGTTAAACTCAACTGAAGCTATCGGATATATGAAGAAATGTAATTAAGTTACAGCTTTTACCATTAATTAAGTCTGTATTTGTGCCATAGAAGACATATGAAATATAAAAATATATATAGTTTCTAATCATAACTCGAAACATATTGTATGTTTTTTAGTAAATTTCTTTTATCTTATATTATTTTAACAAAAAATAAAATGATATTTCAGAGATTTTTCATAAATTTCAGCAAGCAAAGTGAGTTGTCAATATTTCTGGCAAAGTATTGTCCGGAGTTTTGCTTTATACATTAGCCATTATTCTATTTGTAATTTGCACAAGAAATTGAAATTCAATCTTTATCTGCCAATGGAATATTTTTAAGTAAAAGTTATGTTGAGTATGAAAGTGAAATTTATTTAAGTGTTAATCAATTGTTTATTTAAGTAAGCGTTTTTCTGAGAGTTAGTTATTGCACTTTAATAAATAAATGAATAAATAAATAAATAAATGTATATAAATGAACAAATAAATAATTTAATAAATTAATAATAATTAGAATGCATTTTTTCTATTTTTCTCCTATACATTTACAATATTTAGCAATAACTCTACATAAAGATAAATAAATAGTAAATAAATAATTTACAAGAAGCTGGCAAGTTTGTGATTAGATTCATGGAACTAATAAAATTTTGTAATAGAATTGTTACTGGTTTTTGTTCATTTTTTTTGTGCACAATACTTTTAAAATTGTATATTTTTTTTACAAAAAAAGATTAATTTTACTATTTAGTACTATCAACAAACATGAAAATAAGCAAATCAATTTTCATTCAACGCAGATAAACTACCCGAGTCAACTTAGTTCTATGCCTTGGTATTCAGTTTAACAACAGTAAGCAGCTCACAAGTTCCCCAAAAATATACAATAAACTGAAACTTTTGTTTTGAAAAAAGAGGGCACAGATCTACTTGCAGCTGCGAAGCTCTTCTATGCAACAAGAAACAGTTTCTCCCTAAGAAAAACCAGTGCACAAAAGCCTTTAGGCTCTGTGGCAAAAAGTTGTGAGAGAACCGAGGGTAAATAGAAAAAGTTGGCGCAATTTTTAAATTGAAAATAAAAGCTGGCAGGTAGCAGTTGCAAGTAGCAAAGATTAAGCGTGGAATTTAAGACCTGCAACAAAAACAATGGAAAATACAGCAGCAAAATCTCTACCACTTGTGCCATAATAATCGCTTTAATTACAATTAAAATGAAACTGTAATGACTTTGTTGTTGTTGTTACTGTTGTTGTTTTTGTTGTTGTTGTTGTTGTGGCTACTATGAAGATGAATGACTGGCCATCCATTTGTGTGGTAAGGAGTGAAGGGAAAAGTCTTTTGCACTGTAAGTCGGGTAGGCGTTTACTTGACTTAACGTCCAAAGTCAAAGTCGCGCAGCTATTATAATGCTAATGACGTTTAATCGTTTTTAGCTTGGCAGCTCACTCATTCCGTCTCTCTCTCTCAGTCTCTCCTTTCCCTCAGAATATAGACTTTTCTCGTCTACAGTTAATTTGCATAAAGTGGCAACATTTAGCGGCCTTTAGAACTTTTCCTATGACCATTTAAAGAGTTTTCTGCTTTGGGCAAAAACAATAGTCAATTTGTTTGTTTATCTATTTAACGAGCAGAGTTTAAATACGAGCGTAAATATATTTTGCATTATCCCAAATTAGTATGAAACATTCTTCAAAGTGAGTTAGAGTTACTTTCTAAACTTTCAAACTAATTTAATACTCCATTTATCCGTAGACCAAGTTAAAGTTCTGTTTTATACTGACACTGATAAATTATTTATTTAATATAATTTTAACGAATATAGTCGAATTCTTAGTGCAATAAACATATGGGCATTGGCATAATTTAACAAATTATTATTAGAAAAATAGTAGGTTTTATAAGGTGCGTTTCATATTCATAAGACACTTAGAAATAGCAAATTTAAACTTCAACAAAAATTAAAGATAGCATTTAAATAAATAGTTTCTTAGAAATATATGATCTTATATTAATTGGCTATCTGTGAAGAACCGTTATTGGCGCCAGTTCTCATGCATTCATTCTTAAATTTTTGCTATTTCATAATGTAAAACAGTTGTTAAAAAATTGATTTTAGTGAACTAAAATGTAATGAGTGCGCTTTTGTTTGATGTTTTATTGATAATCTAATGTTTTTTAACAAATATGCAGCGAGGTATAATATTGTCGAGTGAAGATCAGGGACAAATTTTGACCTCCAATGAACTTTGCTTATCATTATCTCTAATTTCGAGAAAACTTAAGAGAAGTCATCGACTACTCATCGGTAGTCCGATTTTTTTTTTATAGAATTAACCTAAATTCGTTAATTTAAAGCTAACTGGTAAGAAACTTGCACTTTCTGCGTTAAATCTGTGAAGGATTATTGGTAAAAGTTGAAACTCATCCGTTTCTAGCTCCAGTTTGACCGCGTCTGTGGGCAAGAAAGCGTGAAAAACCACGATTTTTTTGCACCCTACAGCTGAGAAAGGATACTAAGTTCTCGAAAATGTTGAAAGAACCACATCTTATGTCACGTCACAAGCAGGCGTGGCTTACATTTGCGGAAGATTATCTCTCTACTGACAAGAACACATCAAGACATAAATCTGGTCCTTAAATTCCTCTGATTTACAATTTATCTTTTCCAAATTATTTTTTCTGATGAAAAGATGTGGAATCTTAATGGTCCTGATGACTCCCGATACTATAATATTTTGTTTTAAATATGTTATCATTTATAAAGTACACAAATACAAATACATCACAAATAAATTTAAATAGTCTTTTAAGAATATAAAAATAAATTATTGAATTTAACTTCATATGAAAGACGTATCTGTATTTGCTAAAAAAAATATAATTAATCATAACTAGCAACTTTTTTAGGTTTATTATTGCAGAACAATAAAATTTTAATTTTTTCCGTTTTAATTTAAATAATTTAATTTATTTCTATAATAATTAATTTTATTTAAAAAGCTAAAAAAGCGATTTCTGTGGCACCCCTGAATATTAAATAAAATCAAAAGAAAATTTAGAAAAATTTTTATTTACATCTGCTTTTATGATTTTTTAATAGTTATGTTGTTTTATTAATAAAAATCTTATACTTGATAATACTTTTGCTTAAAATGGCAACAGGGTATAAAAATTGAATAGCATATCGGTTGGGGAAATGCATAAAAATCCATAATGAAATTGTGCGGAAACCAAACGAGCCGGCGGAGGCTCGAGACATGCCTTCCCCAGACTCTTTGGGCTGGTTGCACTTAGCCATGGCCAAAGGCATCCGCGGCAAGCCTATGAGAAAGGAAACATGTCACGTGCAAACACCCAACGACCCACACACACACACACACACACACCACACACATACTGATAGATTGAACTGAAACTGAGGCAAGTCCTTGGACACTGGTCGTGATGCTGAACCTGGTCTTTGGTCCTTGGTCCAATGCTGTTTGCATTTTTCGCATGAAATTGACGTTTCATTTGTTATAATATGCATTGAGGCAACATTTCGATACTCATAAATATTTAACAGACATTCATCTGTTGGGAGAACCGTTAAAGGAGACAGCGGACCCCGAAGCCAACGGGGGGCAGAAGTCTGGGAGGCGGGGGAGAGACAGCTCTCAGCTGCAACAGGATGTGGATATCGCATCGAAATCGAGATACAGATACAGATACGTGGGCTACAGTTACGTGTGTATGCACATTATGGTCATAAAAAGCTCGAGGTTTCCCCCATGCGATGTACATGGGCGTTGACACATGCAACCAACAACAACTACAATAGCAGCAACAACAACAAAGAGAAAGACACATGGAAGGCACAACGAGACACTAAAGCTAAAAGGATCAGACAGTCGTCGTTGTCAGGAGCCCTAATTATTGATTTAAATCGGGAAACTTATACCTTGACAAGCATATATTGCAAAGTATACAAAAATACGTGCAATGAAAAACATTTCCTTAAACTTCTCATCATTAAAACTAGCATTAAAAAATATTTAGATATTTACAGAATATATTTACAAGTTATGGATTCGGATGTGCCTCATTTTTTTATTGGGCTTTTAAGTCTTTTGTGATTAAACGTATTTAATTAAGTAATGTACTACATTACTTAAATTTAAACGATCGTTCCTATAAAGTATGAAGTATATTTCCTACATAAATTAACTATATTTCTTGATTAGAAACAATTAAATAAACTCTATCCAACAGAAAAAGTCCATGGATTTCAGAGAATACAATTGCAGGTTTGAAATCAAGTTGGTATTTAAATGTTGTAAGCTCAAAAGAAGTATGTATGATTAGTTTTAAGAAACTTCGTACGTAAAGGATGCTTATATATTTAAATAATAATATTATTACATTATTCATATGTAGAATATCACAATTTCCATGACACAAATGTATTCAAACCCAACACAACCAGTTGAATGTCTTCTTTAGAGTTCTTTTCAATCTCTTAATCGGCTATATTCTGGCAAATATAGTTTAAGATGCCAACGTCAACCCAAATATATATTTTAAGGACACTCTAAGTCCAATTGAGATTTCGACTTTTAATTGAAGCTCCTTAAAGAGGCGGCAGATGAATAGAAAAGCAAAAAGTTGTGCGCGGCGTTTAAAAATCATTTGAGTCTGAAAATTGCCAACGTTTGGCATGTGCTACTTGATGTTGTTGTTTCTGTTGATGATGTTGTTGTTGTTGCACAATTTTTATAACGTTATTTCCCAACTGAGTTAAGTAGCAAGACTCGCACATTTCCCACACACACACATACACAAACACACACACATCGCATAATTACGCAAAGTGAGCGCGTTGGCAAAAATGAAAGGAAAAAGAAACAAGAGATGGAAGAGAGAGTGGTAGATGGAGCAGGGTTGTAGTGTGGGTTGCCACCACAAAAAATGAACTGTAATTAGTGGTGCGAAATTAGTGTTATCCTAGAGCGCAAAAACATTGGAAAAATCCCCATTCCACTCACCTTAAAAAGCATCGAGCTCAAAAGTGAAATGAAACACACGCTGATAGTTATATAATCTGTGTGTGCGAGTGTGTATTGGTTGATGTATGAATAGAAACAGGTGTAAGCGCTACACTGGAGCTTTCAAGGCACCTTCCATCATTGAAGACCTTCTCCCCCGCCCCATTTCCCTCCCATAGGGCATGCTATTTGGGTCAACAACTCGACTGCGACTGCAAGCCTAGCATACGCTCGTGGGGTGATAAGCTGGCGGCTCGGGCAATGGGGTAAAGGGGCTAAGGGGGAAGGGAAATGGGGATGGGGGCGTTTGTGGGCAGGTTTGGGGCGTCAAAACTTTTTTATGAACTGCTAAATTTCCAATTAGCGCTGATTGTTGTGATTTAACTGAAAACAAACAGCGTGTGTGAGTCAAAGTCTCTTTCACCCTTTCCCCTTCTCCCTTCACCCTCATCAGAGGAGGTGTAGTGGGGCTTCAGTAGCTGCTTATGTTGGTTAAAATATTGTTAAACATAAATGAAGCAATGAAAATCAACAGCAATCGATAGATAGATAGTTAGTTAGATAGTTAGTTAGTTAGTTAGATAGATAGATAGATAGATAGATAGATAGATAGATAGATAGATAGATAGATAGATAGATAGATAGATAGATAGATAGATAGATAGATAGATAGAAAGATAGATAGATAGATAGATAAATCGATAGATAGATAGATAGATAGATGGATAGATACATTAAAACATTTATAGATAGATAAATTGATATATAGATAGATAGATTAAAACATTTATAGATAAATAAATAGATAGATAGATAGATAGATAGATAGACAGATGGATAGATAGATAGATAGATAGATAGATAGATAGATAGATAGATAGATAGATAGATAGATAGATAGATAGATAGATAGACAGATGGATAGATAGATAGATAGATAGATAGATAGATAGATAGATAGATAGATAGATAGATAGATTGAAACATTTATAAAAAGATACACAAATAGATAGATAGAGCCAGAGAAGACTCCGAGATAGATAGAGATGAAGTGCTAACGAGAATGATAAAAACATAGAGAGAGAGAGAGATGGGAGGCATTCCAAAACACAGATAGAGAAAGAAAAACATGGAAATGAAGCCAGAGAAATTAGTAGACAAAGGAAATGACATAGTGCATTTTATTACATCTTTAATCCATCATCCGAACATTCTTTAATAAAGAATGTTGAATAGTAAATTTCGCTCTAGCCAGAATAATACATTTAATAAATTCACTTTGTATGCTTTCAATTGGTTTGACAATTGTCTTATTGTGAAAAACCAAAAATAAAAATATAATTGGAAATCGAAACAAACCAACAAATTTTGAGGGGTAAGTACAATTTACATACATTTAAAACATGTCTTAATATGAGTTTCACACTGAATAAATGAAATAATTGTTTTACACAGCATTAATTATTCGCTCATTACTTTCATAACATGATGCCATAGAAAATGTATACAACTTCTTGCGGTTTTCTGTAAAGAAATTGCCGTGATAATAGAAAAATATTGTTGCAAGTGGCATATGTCCGTGAGGCATGCAGCATTGCAATAAAAATTGTTTATTGAAATGTAAAGAAGCGAGAGCCGAAAAATGAATTAAAAAAGTGCTCGGAGTATTCGTCTATTTGTACAGTTGGCACTCAGAATTTAATTAAAAAATGTCCGACTATATTGCTATCTCTTTCACTGCTTTTGCCTTTTTACTTTGCACTTGAACTGACAAAGCAATGCAGGCGCAATAATTTTCATGTTGTGAAAATTGTGTTAGAACTCTTAAACAATAGACCTCGAAGTACAATGGGATATACCGGAACGCATACAATAAATGCCAATAGACAAAGCAGCAACAACAACAACAACAACACGAACAACAACAATAAGTAAAAACTGGACTGACTAGAAACTCCTCTTTCCAGTTTAAACTTTATTCAAAAGTCAAAAGATTTGCTGGCGGACAATAGGTAAAGTGGGTGCTTAGCTAAAGGTGTTGCCTTCACACACTCAGACACTCACACATACAGACATTCGCACACACAAACACACACAGACAACAATTTATAAATAATAATTTTTGTTGTCTGCTTACAGGCGCCGGTGTCGTCTACAGGCAACTGGCAACTGCCACGCGCCTTTGTCTACACAACAACAACAACGAGACTGACGACAACAACCAGAGAAGCCACATCCTTGCTTAACTATAATATATCCTGCAATTCGAAAGATTTAAAAATGCGAAAAAGACTTACAATAATATTTTATTTTTTATTATTAAAACATTTGTATATTTTATTTAACCAGTTTTCTGCCAACTTTTGTTGTAACTTGAGTTTTACATTTAAGGGAAAAAGAAAATTTATCACAGGTGATTCATATATATATAGGGTTAATGTTACATATATGGGAAATTGTATATTATTTTTTATTGTATTGAAAAAAATAAAAGAGTGAACGGAGAAATGCAGAGCATACTTTTTGGCGCAGCAATGCTTTAGATAACATTTATTTCAACGCACACTGCAGTGCACTGGTTCCTGTTGTATGGGGAAGGCGGCCAAAAATACTTCTAGAAGAGGTAGAGGCTTAAAACTTAAGACAAAATTTTTATAAATTTATAGTAAGAATTTGTATAAAAATCAGCCGGATCGGACCACCATATCATATAGCTGTCATATGAACTATCGGTCTGAAATCAGGTATTTGTATGAAAAACTTTTTAGTTGTTTGACACATCTGAACCAAACTTACAGAATTTGCATATGGGATGGTCCCATACAGCCTGACTAAATTTGGTTAAATTCGGACCTCTATATCTTATAGCTGCCATAGGAACGATCAGTCGAAAATCGAGTTTTTGTTGAAAAACATTTTTGTTGTTTGAGATATCTGAACCAAACTGACAGAACATGCATATGGGATGGTCCCATACATTCTGACCAAATTTGGTTGAAATCGGACCACTATATCATATCATTATGAACGATCAGTCGAAAATCAAGTCTTAGTATGAACAACTTTTTTGTTGTTTGAGATATATCAACCAAACTGACACAATATGCATATGAAATGGCCTAATGCATTCTGACCAAATTTGGTCGAAGTCAGACCACTATATCATATAGCTGCCATAGAAAATACATGTGTTTTTTTAAAGTTGAGGTTAGGTTACATTTTCGTATATAGCAAGAGCCCTGGCGCCTATTGGCACTTGAAATCAACATCACATAATCTTCAAATGTTAATTCATAATATACAAAAAGATTTTTTGATTGCTGACTTTTGCTTCATAACGAAAGCTCTAACGAAACACAGAAAAGACAAACACAGAACGTCTAAAATAACGTACTTAAGACAATACCGATTTACACAAAACACAGCAGGAAGTACATATACTTTTTGTTGTATAAATATAGATAATACCTTTATTTATAAAATTAAACCCTTCCATTGCACAATAACTTTGTTTTAAATGGGTTTTTAATTTTTTTATTAGCTGCTCTACTTGCAAGTTGCTCACGCTGCAATACCAAAATAATATTATATTGTGTCTTTTGATGCTATTCTTGAAGAGGACAGCTAGAACAAAACAAAAACAAGAATACAGTTTAATAGCTAAACCAATTCTAAAACAGTGTTGACACATTTAAAGTCCAAATCTCAACTTGGACTTTTTATTTTTGGCCTATGGGAGGAACCACTGTGCAACGTCTACAATGAATTCTTTACAATCTTTTCTAATATGGATTTAATAACATGTAAGTTATATTTGTAATTTTTTTCTCTGAATTTCAAAAATTTAACTAAAATATTTTTTATCTTTACTAAATATTTAAATTTTTAAACGTTTAATTTATTTTACGATTTGCTTAATTTTTTAAATTTTAACTCACTCTTAGAAAATATCTAATAGAAGATAGAATGCAAATGACTATCTTAAACTAATAAAATAAAATACAGGGTATACAAAAGCACAACTATGCAAAGCCTTTAGGTGGAGAATGCCTTGAGTAATGCCAAAGGCAGTTGGCCTTCTATCGTTGTTGTTGATGATGAAGTGCGGACAGTTCGTAACTAGGCAATAAAGTACGTACCTGGTCACACCTGTTCAACTGGGCTCCCAACCATTTGACTGTCCACTTTTCATTGTTTAATTGTTTGCCCATCTCTCTCTGTCTCTCTCTCTCTCTATCTATCTCTTTCTTTCGCACTCTGTCGTAAATTTACGAGAACATTTAAGCCTTTTGTTTTGGGCATTTACTCGTACTGAGTATTTTTTAGGCCAACTTGCTGCCTGTTCTGGCGTCTTGTTGAGTTGTTGTCGTCAATCTTATGGGCCAGTTAATTTAGTCAGGCATATTTATAAGCTGCAATTTTCTGACTGTATTTGTTGTCTTTGTTATTAATGGCCTGCCATTTAGATAGACATCGGCTCAAAAAGACAAAGAGACGTTCCTTGAAAACTTCTCGTTCTTTGGAAATTGAAAACATCTTCAAGCACAATTTCATGATATATTTTCTTAAAGCATGTCACTTTTTGTGGTCATATTTTAATAAAAAAATGTATAGTTTGTCAATCACTAACAGATTTTCAGACTAATCAATTAACTGGACGACGAAATTTTCACAATTTTAATAACCAAATTCAAATATTTAAAATTTATTTTGTGATCAAAATGGAAACGCGATACTTTTTACAATACACAGTAATCCAACTAGGCGCTTAAATTATAAATTATAATGCAATCAAACTAACTGTAATTGTCAATTGGAAACAAAATTCGACAGCAGTTTGAAAAAACAATCAATTCAACTATTTAAAATAATACCATTAGAGTATCAAAATCCCACTAAGCTCTGGGAGCAACTCGTATTACGAATATTATATTAGAGAGTATATTTTCGAGTAGTCTCATCAGCTCTATCTATGTTCATAATCCACATACTACTGTCTAAAGTCCAACTAAACATGTATGTAAGTAATCATGTTGGCAAAACAACAAACATCAATAAAAAACACAAAGAAAAATAGAAATCAAAATACAAATAGATAAAAATTCATTTCAAATAATAATAACAACAATTTATTTTATTGATGACAATTTCTATCTGAGCACTCGCTGTTTTTGTGCATACCAAATCAGAATCATCAGCATCAGCATCATCTGCAGCAACAACAACATCAACAATATGGCCAAAAGTGCCCAAACAATGCCCAACTAGTCAGGGCCAAGCCACACATATTGCCCGAGTATTTCAATTGTATTATAAAATGAAATACAAGAGTAAAAAAAGAATAAAGCAAAAAAGACTAGGGTAATGACTGTCGACTACTTTATACTCTAAAATATGTTTGTTTGATACAAATAATGTTATATTTTTTATATTGTATTTGGAATTGTTATTTTTGGATTCCGCAAATTTACCAATAAAATCAAAAAAATCCACAAATTAGGCAGATTAAAAGATGTTTTCAATTTCATTAGTTAACTTCAAAAAGCATTTGATTATTTTTGGAATGGAACACATTACTTTACCTTCAAACTAGAAATATTTTGACCTATGATTCAAATGTCATTTATTATGAATACTTTTATATTAATGTTGTAATTAGAAATAATATAAACTGTATAGTGGAAGTATTCAAATGTAATCTTTCAGCGACTTTTTTAAAAATGTTGCATACCTTTCAGCATAGTCAATAGAATCCGCTAGGTTAATGTCGAATTTAGTTTATAAATAAATATACATGTATGCAAACATACATCTGTAGTTATGTACATACTACAATATATATTGTGAACAATAATTCGTCGTTGCCTTTGAAGCATTTGGTTCGTTTGCATTGTTGAAATTTACAATTGCGATTCATCAAAAATAGATTAGATTTTCATTGCATGCAATGGGCATCGATATCCATAACTACTATATATATCCATATCGCAGCCTGCATAAAGGACACTTTATAGATTGTTGCTGAGCTGTGTTCGTGTCCGCCCTCGTATTCATGTCCTGTATCCTCATTTCCGTTGCACGTATTTGTCATAGCCATGGCTCGAGCTGTAATCAAACCATTCAATGTTTATTATGCATTATTCTTTTTTATCGACCACTCTATAAAGAACTTTTTATGATTATGCCAATGTATGCTTTTTTTTTGTTTGGGCCAAACGATATGCATAATATTATATAGTTCGTGTAGTACTAATTGCAAAAAGCTAAGGTCACGATTGTACAAAGTGTAAATTGCACAAAAACAATTCATTGACGCTTTTAAAAGATTTTTTTTTTATTAATAAACTTGTGTTCACGAACTTAATAATAAATAAAAAAATTGAGATGGCTTCGTGTCATTAATTTCATCTTAAATTTTTGAATATTCGGCATCACTTAATAAATAAAACAGAATTATAAATTGGACTTAGAGCTTAAGTCAAATCAATTTACTCGTATGCTAAAGCTTAAAGCTTCATTTTGGATTAAACACAACTTAAAGATCAGTCTTTTATTAATATTATCAACGGCATGCAAAAAAGCTTTCTGAAAAACTTCATCAGTAAAATAAAGAAAACAAGCGGAACAGTCGAGTGCACTCGACAGTTATATACCCTGGGCCTACGCCTCGGCACGCCGAAAATTTTATGCCAATGCAATTCTCATACCAATCCTTAATTATTAACCTATCGCTTCTGTGGCAGCTACATACATTTAGGATATAAATGAGTGATTTTAACCAATTTACACGATATCTTGAAATTTTAAAAATTAATTAAACGTAAAAAATATAAAAAAAAAGAAAAAAATTTGGTTGATCAAATCAGGAATCGAACCCACGACCTCTGCCGCACGGGCGCGTATCTCTAGCAAATAAATGGAAATTATTAAATAATTAAAATTCATCTACCATCGACAGACCGGGACCGGGGGACTTGAACCGCGATCTGCCGGTTTCGCTTGCCGAGTACCTATCACTTACACCACTCCAACACTTGGTCTGATGCTGGCAAACTCGATATACATTCTCGATGTACATTCTAGCGGAGTAAATGTAAAATGAATTAATTGACCTTTAATTCTATTTATTAAATTGCCATTGCCATCGACAATGGCAATCGTGTTGAAAGTTGGTGATTAGTCTCTGGGTATGATCCTACACCCGTTATGTAAAAAAATTGAAAATTTTATCTTAAAGTTCTAAATTAAAGGTGATGTAAGTTTTTGATAAATTATGCCCCTTATAGTGGGCGTAGAAAAATTTTAACATAAACTGATATTGCCTGACATAATGAGGAGTCTTCATTCCAAATTTGGTGGTCCTAGCTCTTACCATCTCTGAGATCCTTTCGCTTATACGGACAGACGGACAGACAGACAGGGGATATCGACTCGGCTGTTGATGCTGATCAAGAATATATATACTTTATGAGGTCGGAGATGCTTCCTTCTGCCTGTTACATAATGTTGAACAAACTTAATATAACCCCAGGGTATAAAAAAGTCAAAATAACTGTTTAATCAAATGTGCAGCTTGAAAGGACATTCGTGTCACTAATTTTAGAGTTATGCTCATTTTTTGGACATGAGTGAAATCAAATGCAATCGTTTACTCAGTGCAGTCACTTATGCACGTAATATCCTGTCGTTGGGCACGTCTCAGCTGCAGTGCAAGTCAATTTCAAAGTACTTGTAAATACCAAAGTTAGCAAGTTTTGAGCCCAAGTTCTGGGCCACATTTAGAAGCGATTGAGTGCTAGAAAGGACACACGGCACGCACACAGGACACTTGACCAAAGCAACAAAAAGAAAAGAGTGAAATGTGTGCACATACAGGACACGTTAAACCAAATCGACAGCTAGAGTTCTTGGCTTAGATTTAAGGCGTAAAGTAAACACTTAAAGGCCAACAAAGTAAACCACAAAAAAAAGGGGACTGTCCGTAAGTGCAAGTTGAGGCAAGTTTAGTGGTCAGGATGGCAATGCGCCTAAATTATGCCGCATTCATAATGCAACAGAGTCGAGAAGTTGCAGCTGCCTCTGGTGTCGTCCCATTTGACATATCCTTGGGCGAAACTCTGCCAAACTCAGCCACATTAAATTTTATGCCCGCTCATATCCTCGAGCCGAGCACACATCCTGCTACCGACTGGTCTCCAGCATCAGCTTCAGCTTCAGCTACAACTTCAGCTACAACTACGGCTCCTACCCCAACTTCATCGTGGTTAAACTGAACTTAATGCCAAGGCTTTTGGGCCCATTATTTCAACGCGTTTTCTTGCCATTTTGTTGTACATGAGTAGTCAACTTGTTGTTGCTGTTCTCCTTTTTTTTTCCTCATATATTTTATTTTATTTAAGAAGTTTCTTGCTGCAGTTCTCTTTTCCCATTATTTTTTTTTTCTCGACTAAAGTCAAAAAAATTTATTTAAAGTTCAAAGTTGCTTTTCTTTCTTTCCCTTTTTTCATGCTTACATTTTGATTTTATTTTACGACAGTTTTGTGCTTTGTTTCTGGACAACTTGAGCTCACTTCTTGAGGCGTACACACAATTTGCTCAAGTAAACTATTAGAAAATTTCTGGATAGCAGATAAAATGATTAAATTTGTTGGTTAGTTGGAAATATGAAAGCAGTTGCAAAAATATATTGCATAATGAAACGAAATACTTTCATTATTGATCATATGTTATATCTTTTGAAAAAACTTGTAATGAACTGGAATAATAATATAATTTTACACATACATTAGAATGGAAAACTTAAACTAAATTTTTCTTGTTGAAATTGAATAGAGCTTAATATTAAAATTTAAAAATTGACAAACATTTAATTTAACTGTCAATATATCTCCTAAAATGTATCGAGTTTTCCCAAATAAAAAATATTAAAGTAAACTAAGTTGTAAATACAAAGTTTGTAATACAAACAACACTGTAACATTTTCCCTAACAATTCATTTTTCATTTAGAAATTATTAAGATCTCTTAAAATGGTAGGTTTTCTTTAGAAAGCGATTTTGTATGTAAAGGATCGAATTCAACATTTTAAATCTCGAGTTTTAACGCCTAATCAACTTCTCTAGTCATAATTAGTATAAAACACCATTTTAACATTTAAGTATTTTTTTCTTATAAAATTTTATTTCAATTTTTAGTTTAAATATAGTTTTAAATAAATAAATTAATAAATAAGCAAATAAGTAAATAAATAAATAAATAAATAAATAAATAAATAAATAAATAAATAAATAAATAAATAAATAAATAAATAAATAAATAAATAAATAAATAAAAAAGATAATAAATAAATAAATAAATAAATAAATAAATAAATAAATAAGTTAATAAGTAAATAAATAGAACGGTCACCAAAAACCACATATCTACAAAAATAAATAAATAAATAAATAAATAAATAAATAAATAAATAAATAAATAAATAAATAAATAAATAAAAAAAAAATAAATAAATAAATAAATAAGTAAATAAGTAAATAAATAGAAAGGTCACCAAAAACCACATATCTACAAAAATAAATAAATAAATAAATAAATAAATTAAATAAATAAATAAATAAATAAATAAATAAATAAATAAATAAATAAATAAATAAATAAATAAATAAATAAATAAATAAATAAATAAATAAATAAATAAATAAATAAATAAATAAATAAATAAAATAAATAAATAAATAAATAAATAAATAAATAAATAAATAAATAAATAAATAAATAAATAAATAAATAAATAATAAATAAATAAAGAAATAAATAATTAAATAAATAAGTTAATAAATAAATAAATAAATAATCGTTGTCAACATTACAATATCTGTAAAGATGAGAAAGAATTTACCTAAAGTTCGATTTGCGTAGAGAAATACTGAATATTGGGACGATTCGATAAAGTACCTGAAGTCCTTGTCTTTAACTAGACCAATTGCTAAGTGAACTCAGCTGCAACTGCTGCAGTGCTCCACATTGAGATGTAGAGCCAATCGTGGATGCTGATGCTGCTCTTGGATGCTGCTTCAGATGCTGCTGCTGTTAGGATTCCCATCGGTGGTTGCACTTACGCAGCTGTGCAGATTTCAGATTGCAAGCGAGCGCGTTGACAATGCGGCCCGTAACTCAAACTCAAACTCGTGCCATGGGCCATGGCTTAAAGTGCCACGCCCCTACACTCTCCAACCGTCAGCGTGACGCCCACAGTAAAGTTGACAGTTTTTCTTTACTTTTACGCGCGGCTGAAAGTCGTGAAACAACTGGAAAATAGAAACAAAAAAACGTAAGCCAGAGGAGGAGGAGGGAGAGAGAGTTGTGAGGGAGACACGTGTGGCAGCAATCTGGAATCTACAACAACATTTGCATCTAAGAGTTTTGCATCTGCATCCGCATCCTTGGCTGGGCAATGTTTGCCGCACGTGCCACACGTAAAACTTAAAAATGCGCCACCAACAGCTGCCACCAGCTGCTTCCGTCTGCTCCCAAACTCGGCTAACTGCAAGCTCTGTAACTGTTGCTATCGATACCAGTTGCCGGCTACGAGTACTCCTCTTCGCCCTTATCACTCCTTCTCTGCTCCCTTTATGGCACATTTAATATGCCATTTTTATATGTTTGCATAGGGTATTATGATTATGCTATGAGTCCCAGTTAAAGCCTGGATTCTTGATCGCAAATTGCTACAATAAATGTTGAGTGAAAAAACTATGGACTTTCTTAAGTTTGGGTATAGTCGTACTAAGGATTTTGTAAAATAAGTTGAGCTTATATACTTTATGGTATTTAAAATAAGATAATATTTTTAAAAATTCAGCTTCTTTATTTTATTACTATTTTATTTAATTATTATTATTATTAATATTATTTTATTATTATTATTTTTGATATGACGATATTTTTAAAAATTCAGCTTTTTTATTTTATTATTATTTTATTTAATTATTATTATTATTAATATTATTTTATTATTATTATTTTTGATATGACGCGACTTAAGTTTTATTGGACTTAAAGGTTTTAAGTTAAAACCAAATGTCTTGTATTCAAATGATTTAGAAAAGTGCTTTATTTATATTAAAATAGCCCTGTTTCGGTTCCTACTCAAATGAAAGGACCTTTAATTTTCGGTTGAAGATTCCTGCTTTTTGTATAATTAATCAGGTTCATGGTATTGTAATGTGTACCATGTAAGATTAATAGAAACAACAACAAATACAACTGATTGATTCACGCCTTAAACATTCAACCAATAGTTTCCAAAGAATTTTTCTACTTATTTTACTACTTATATATTAATTATTAAAGTTTCCCATTATCTAAGCATTCAAGAGAATTTCTCTACAATATTTCGTTACATATCTTACTATATTTATTTAAATTCATTTTGAAAGTTAAAACTATAGTAAATAATCAGTTGTAGTGTATACAGCACTCGTTGTTATTTTGCCAGATATTCAACTCGTGTCTTATTTTCGCAACATACTTTTAGATACTTTTGCCAGTGCGTTGGCACTTTGCATTCTTTTACACAGCTTCCACACTCTCTTTGTCTCTATCTATATAGATATCGCTTTTTCTTTCGCTCTCTTTCTCTCTCTCTCTCGCTGTGTGTGTTTTCGTGTCATTCCCTCTGGAGTGACTCTGGGCATGCAGCGAGGCGCAGGTTGCACCGTAATTTACCAACTATATCCGCCCTGTTACCTCGCTCGGCTCCACTCGAGTCGCTCGCTGGGCGGGCCGCCATGGACCGGATGCGGAAGCGTGCCATAAAAGTGGCATATTTGCCGCATCCTGTTGACAATAACTGGGCCTTGGCGCCTGCAACTGGCAAACCGGCAACTGGCATCAACTGCCAACTCCCAGCAGCAGCAAATGGTGCGCGATTTCTGGCATTGACTTAAAGTTTAAAATGACCCTGTTTAGTTTTATTTATCAAAGTTTAGCCCAATCGATAAGTTATCGATCAATCAAAAAAATAAATATGGAGTAAAATGGAAAATTTTCCTGAGTTTCTGTTAAATTAAAATACAAACTGATCAGAGTGCTGTAATTTTGACTACAATATACCCTATAATCAGTTCTAAAACAAATTATTGATAAATAAGTAAAATTATGTAAAGTAAAATTAATAATTTGCTTGATTTTCCGTTAAATTTAAATAAAAACTAAAAAAAAGTAGAGTAATTTTGACCATAAAATACCCTGTAATCAGTTTTTAACATAAAATTTCGTATGTAAATTTGAAATCAAATTTAATTCAGTTGGTAATTCAAACAAATTTATGCTTTTGAAATTAATTTCCCTTGACTTCCCATCATATCCATTTGGACTTAACTTTTCTATGTAGCTCCAAGTGACCCACTGACCACTCAAATAAATAACGGCAATTGCAGAACAAAACTAGAGTAAACTGACCGCCTATAATTCGAATAACTTTATATTCAACCTATTTAATACGATTTTCCCTCATTTTTTTTAAACATCCTTTGCTGGGCAACCATAAATCGCCAGAGGATGGAGAATTTCGATTTGGGTCTGTGCAATACAAAAAGCCCAATAATTGACACATAAATAATTTTAAATAACTTACTTACTAGCCGGGGACTGTATAGAGATATGTCGGGTCGACACGCCCACACAATCTTATTAAAAATGTCCCCGGATAATATGGGAAAGCTGAAGCTCAAGCTCATGGGCCATAGTTGGCCGCATGTTTGTGCAACTTTTAACTGGCACCGCTGGGATAAATCATAAAAGGATATTTTTGTGGCAAGCAGCAGCACAAGACACCAGAGAGGCAGCAAAAAAAAGAGAAATGAAGCGAAGATTGGGGCATGCTGTCGAGGCCATTACTTGGCAGCAAAATATTTTTACAAGCTCTGCTTTTAATGTGGCCAATTGAGGTTTCCACTGTTGGATTGTTTCTCCCTTTCGCTCTGTCTCTTTACCCCTTTCGTCGTCTTTCTCTTGGTCTTCTTTGTGTGTATATCTTTATGTGTTGCTAGCCATTTATTGACATTTCTTTGGCACTTTGCGTAAAACTACTTTGAGCGCCTTTAGAGATTTCGGTTTGCCTTTGATGCCACATAAAACTAACATCAATCAAGTCTCCGATAGGATTGCGATTGCCTCAGGTGTCTAGCTCCAATCAAATTCAAATATACAAAACCCTAACAACTTTAAGTTTCTAAATAGACCAACATTTGCTTCTTTTTTTTGGCAATTGTCAATTCGAAACTCGAAAAATTCAACTGTCGAGCATGCAAAACAACTTCCGCAGTCGGCAACATCAGAGAATGTTTGAATCACAATGGGAATAGATTGAACAAATTTCAAGCTGTGACACTGCCCTACTTCGGTATAAAATTAATTCTTGAAGTTAATATACAATACAAAATATAGTTAAATTAAATCAGCTTCTACATCTTGATTTGATATACGATAATTATTGTTTGAGTTTATTAAATATATATTAGTTTGTAAATAATTCAATAAACAATTTTTAAGATATTATTTTGGCAATAATAAATAAATGTATACATTTCAAATATTTTATTGCTCTTATTTATAATTTGAACAAAGCGTTATAAGAATCTTCTGTTCTCTATTTTATTGTCCGGGCTCTGATAAAATTGTTGTATTCAAGAGAAATTTTTTTTTTTTGATTTGCTTATAGTCTTTACTCAACAATTAAATCCTTAATTCGACCATGACCATTAAATTGAAAACTGATTTTTATTTTAAAATAAAACAAAAAGTGTCAAAGATTTATTAAACAACTTTGAGTAATACTCAATCCCACAATAAGCTGGTGCATAATTTATTTTGTTAACTTTTAAAGGCTATTTTTATTATTAAAAAATGCATATTTGTTGCCTTTGGAAATTCAAACAAATATGGGCATTTCCAGAAAAAAGTCCACCTCGTATAAAAAACGTAAAATTGATCAAAAACTTACATCTTGTGCAATTTCTTAAAAAAATGTATTTAAGTTATTTATTGAAGCAATAAACGCTAGAAGAAATTCAATGGGATAAACAAATAGATTTTACATTGGAATAAATTCACTTTTTCTATATTTTTGCCCATTTTCTTAAAAATTGACTTCCAAAATGGACCGTTTGTATTTTAACGATATATGAGATAGTAAAATTGTAGAAAAACCCTTTTTAATACATACTTAGAAATATATTGAAAGTTTAATTTAAATCAAGTTTTACAAGCTGTTTTCGATATATCAAATAAAATTTGATGAACAAATTCTTGGCACAAACTAGGTGGAAATCTTGTCACGTTCGCGATGTCGCGTTACAAATTAAAAATAAAACTTGTAAAATAATTAAAATGATAGTAACTTATTAAAATTATTTCTAAAATGGAAAACTACATTATTTTATTATGGTTTAATTATTTTATTTTCTTCTAAATTACGCGCGATATTTCGCAGAGTTTCGCATTTGTCAAGATGAAGTCAAAGATGACTTCCATTTTTCGACGCGAACGCGATGCATTGTTTTTTTATAAATAATTCGAAAACGTTATGTCTTTAAGGCTTGTCTTTTATCATAAAAATAGTGTTGATAAAATGCATTTAACACGTGAGAAAACAGTTTTGAAAATGTCGCGTTCTCGATCCTGGAAATACTCGTATCCATATATGTACGTACATAATGTATTTTTATGTTGACTTTTAAAATGTGTTGCATTACGTAAAGAGGCGATATATGATTTTGTGTGCATAGTTGCCTTTGGCGTCAACTGTACCTTCAACTGTTTGTTAACCGTTGTTTTGGTTATTCGCACTCGCGCGTCTCTTGGCCAAGTCGCTGCAACTGAATGAAATGTGTTGCATATGCAAAAGCCGCATTGCTGCGGACACGCACGCCAAAAAATGTGAAGGGTGAAACGAACGGAGAGAGAGGAAAAGAGAAGGAGAGGCATAGCAGAACAGAAGCTAAAAGATGTAGATGAAAGCGCTGATACAAGTGACAACACAGGCGTCTCGAGTTTGATTGAAAATTTGCATTTACAAAAGCGCCAAGACAAAGTTGCCGTCTCTCTCGCCCTACCTCTCTCTCTCTCTCTTTCTCTTACAATCGAGTGTGGTAAGAAAAGTTGTCCGCTAGAGACAGCTATCAAATAGATGTAGCACGCGAACCGAAGACAATTTTGTGGTATTTTGAATTGTAAATTCTTCACATCAACTACCAAAGAAATGGCTGACTGAAAAGCTGACTGAATGGGCTGGATGGATAGATGGATAGATGGATGGATGGATGGATAGATGGATGAATGCCTGTCAAGTGCCGGCAAACTACTTGGCGTCATCACATATGGCATATTGTGTAGCGTCACCTGCGACAACATGGCCCAAACCTCAGACAAAACTGTTTGTATCCGCATTCCATGCCACTCAAAATGCAAAATCTACCAAAAAAAAAATTGTGTGTCGACCCAGTCGCAGCTGCAATGCAATTTACACTTGAATACAAAATCGAAGGGGACTTTCCCCTCTGACAGGAAAAAAAAAAAAAAATCAAAATGAAAAAGTATGAAAAGCAATGCCAAACACATAAACCTAACTGCAGTAGTCAGGGAAAGGAAAGAATAAACCAAAATCCTATGCAAAATATGCTAAAAACTCTCGCACTCGATTGCAATTGCGCATATTAATTGAAAATTTCTCACGCAAAATGAATCCACAGCAATTGTTCGAACTGCATGTGTCCCGAAAACTGCATAAATAACAAACTGCACGTGTGTAAAGGGCGGGAAAAGGACAGAACAGAACAGAACAGAGGCTACTACTACAAATCGTTATTACTTTGGCCAAATGGAAATGCTAATCTAAAAATGCAATTGCTCATCGATTTATGCAAAGAGTTGTTCCTCTTGTTGTTATTCCCTTTTCTCTATTACCAATTCGTCAGAGAAAATGCTAATCAATGTCCTCCAAGTTCACAACATTTCACAAATGTTTATTTATAAAAGGCAACAATTATTTGGACACAAATATTCTGTAACAATCTTGTCACTTCCTCATGTTTTGACTTTGAATTTCTACTGGCCAATTTACATTTGAAAATACGCAAAAAATTAAGAGAACTTTATAATTCAACCAATGAAATTTCAAAACTATTTTGAGCTTAAACTGACATAAATCTAAACTAGTGTGTGTGTGTTGAACACAAAAGCAATGGCAATTCAAAGTGGAAATTAAAATAAAAAATATGTTGGTGAATTATACAATTTAAACCATGTTTCAATATAATCAATCAATACAATCAATATCTCAATTCTTTATTAGTACAGTTCTATTAAAAATAAAACTTTTTATTATGCAAATTTGTTAAAATGTTGAAAATGAAAAAAAATTAACGATACATAAAAATTCTTTTTTTTTCTTATTTATTTTTTTATTTTTTATTTATTTAACCTATTTCTAAGCATTCCTAACGCTACAGCATTTCTGCTTTAACATTGACGCGTTAGTCACAACGTATTTAGTTAAATTAACACATGGTTTTTATGGTGATTGACAATTAAAATTAACATTTAACAATTCAGCAGTTAGCATTTATAATATTAATATAATTAATCTAGTATGTCTTTTGTGCCGTTTAAATATTTAAATACAATTTATATTTAACAATAATATTATCATAAATTATTACTATTATTAATATTTTATGTCTAATTTTATTTATATTTCCTAGTGTGTGATTGAAAGGTGTTCCTTAACTTTTTTAACAAATTGAGGTGCTCTACTGATGGTTTTAATTTCATGTGGGAGTTGGTTCCAAAGCCGAACAGCATAGATAAAAAAGTGTCTGTTAGAGCTAGATAATTTTGCTCTAATTGGAATAATATTGTTAGTTCGCTGCGAGGAGGATGATCTAATTATGTCATACAAATAGTCTGGTTGTTTTGTGTATATAATTTTGTGGAGAAAAGATAAGACTTTTATTTCGAGCCATGTCTTAAGATTGAGGTTAAAGATCTTTTTCGCATAACACGTAACATGGTCAAATCTTCTTAAATTAAACACATAACGGGCAATTCTATTAAACGCTACATTAAGTTTATTTTGACTGACAGCATCACAATTAGCAAAAATCTCAATTCCATAAAACAGTACAGACGTTACACAGAGTTTTGCCACCATAAGACGTATGTGAGTGGGGAGATATTGCTGGGTTACCGACAGCTTTCTGAGAATACCATACGTCTTACCTACCGATTTATTGACTTGATCAGTCCATGAGAGAGTGTTATTAAAAGTAATGCCCAGATTTTCGGCTCTAAGGACATACTCAATTTCTCTGCCTTCAATAGACAGTTTTGGGACATTCCTGGTACACAGACTCTTTTTGTAAATTATAAGACATTTACACTTAGATGGATTCAAACTAAGACCATTACTTCCAGACCACTTACTAACACAAGATAATTCATAATTACATATATTAACACATTCACTAATTTGACTCAACGGACAGCTAACATATAATTGAACATCATCAGCATACATATGAACTTCACAATTTGACAATACAGTTGGTAGATCATTAATATACATAGTAAACAGTAAAGGTCCCAGGACTGAGCCCTGAGGGACACCACGCAACAAGGACACATAATTCGACCTATTTGAATTAACTACAACTGCTTGCTTCCTATTACTTAAAAACGAACGCATTAGTTTCAAGGCAGTTTCTGAGAAATTAAATAACACATTTAACTTGGTCAATAGAATTTCGTGGTTCACCGTGTCAAAAGCTTTGCTAAAGTCAAGAAGAGTCAAAAGTGTTACGTGGCTATTATCTACATTACATCTAATATCTTCAACAACTTTAATAATACTCGTAGTGCAGCTTCTGTTCTTCCGAAAACCCGATTGTTTATTACATAATAGATGGTTTTGGGACAGAAATTTATTAATCTGGGCCGCAATCAGTTGCTCAAAAGTTTTAGACAAAAATGGTAAGATGCTTATCGGTCTAAAATCTCCAGTTGATTTTGGGGTTGGAATTATTTTTGCTATTTTCCATTGCTCAGGGAACGTAGATGTAGTTAGAGCCGTATTAATAATATGTGTTATGTGCCCCAAAATTTGTGGCAATAGCATTTTAATGAACTTAGGGTTCACATCATCCAGTCCCTCAGCATTTGACTTAATTTTAAGTATGGACTCTAAAACATCACATTGACTGACACAGGAAAACTCAAATATATTATCACAATTGTTTGACAGGACTGGACATAAGTACAAGCTAGAATTTGCTTCAGGTACAGTAAGGTCAGTAAATTTTATGTTTAGGTCATTTATATTAATGTCATCCTTAATCACAGGTACGTCATTGCCTATTCCTATGTTTTTAATCACTTTCCACGTCTGACTAGTATTCATTGCACTTTCAAACTTAAAACTATAGTATGCTCGTTTAGCATGACTTATTAAGTCATTTACTCTTTGCCTGTTTTTCTTGTACTGTTTTAAATAATAGTCAATTTTATAACGTTTCCACTTGTTATAAATGTTGTCTCTTTCTTTAATTGCATTTCGTATGGAGGTATTAAACCAGGATGTGACAGCTGGCTTTATAATTTTTGTCTTTTTTGAGTGAGTCAAAGTAACTGTGTAGTGTTTGTCACTTGTGAGTGTATGGTGTTGTTGTTATTGCGAAACAGTGTACTGAAGAGACTCAGCGATAGCCGCTCTTTGTTGTTGCCCGCGTTAGAACACTTTGCAAAAAGCTAGGATTTCAATCGTTGCGCACAAAATTAGAGTTTATTTTCAAATTGTATTGTTCGATATTGTGTTAAATGACTGTTTGTAGGAATTTATAAGCTTAATAGACACTTAAATTTGTAGCTTAAACAGAGCTCAAATTAAACACGTCTTGCTGTCGATCAGTGTTACCATTCAACTGGTTCAACTGGTTCTTAGCTTATAACAGTTATGATTCCTGGTTATAGTTCAGTATAACATACATATGTCATATTTTTTTATGTTCATATGATTGTCAAAAGTCGAGTTAAGTTATCTTTGACTTATTTGTCTCATAAATGAAACTTTTCTCATCATATCAGCAAATACAATTCTGTTACAACATACATATATTGTGAGAGCTTAAATTCCAGTTTCACGAAAAATGCTTCTAGTGGATTATTTAATAAGGCTTTTTGCTATAGCGAACTTGAAAAAAACTAAATGGTATAATATGGGCAATTGTTCGTATGCCGATAAAGTATCATTAAACCATGTCTGCTCTGGAGAAGTTACCAAAGACTTGCATGCACGCTGGGGCGACGGTAGGGTGAAAGTTGGAACTGATTATGCCGTCTGGGCGAGCTCGGAAGAAGCCGATGCAACTGTTTTGGTATCGTTTAAGAAATCGGATCTGTTTGATTACAAAAGCATCAAGGTGAATGCGCTTGATTACAAGATATTCGGTGTACAAGATGGCAAGGACACCGAGATTGAGTTCAAAAAGGGCAGTGTCAACTGCTTTTCCTATGGTGTACGATACGTGAGTGATCTGAAAAATAATTGCCAGGACAAAGACAACAATCCTGACGATATTTGCCCTAATCCTATACTTCATTATTCAGATCCCATTGGCTAATTTGAATTTCAAAATTACAATGCGCTTTCGATTAATACAAAATCAAATTGGAATTTTTTATTTTTTTTCTTCCAATTCTGGTGAAATGTTTATGAAAACTAAATGCAAATCCTTTTCGCAAAATCTCCATTTATTGATTTTTTTTTTGAGAATTTATAAGCCCCAAGATCTCGCACTGCAATTGTGAAGTCGCTTTAATTGAACTAATACCAATACTTTTAAATGTTGACACGGCCAGAAGGCAAAAGGACTCGATGCTCGCTCGCCAAATTCGTGGGTAACATCGACAATTTTGCAGACGACCCTCTAATCATTTTAACAGCTGCCAATCATCATTAGCGCCTGGTGATGGTGATGGTGTCGGTGGTGCTGCTGACGGTGGTTTGACTGCCGTTTGCCCACCATACATGTTGTTGGAAGCCATTGGCAAAATTTCAAAGCTATTACCAGCTAAAACTATAAAACCGCCAATTAGCAACGCGTTGGCAATAAACTAAACAACGTTTCTGTCTGTTGAAAAGGCTAGAAAACTCAACTGTAATTTCAACTACATATTTTTCTTGACTTTTTTTTGTGTTTTCTTTTTTTAGGTATTTTGGGGCAGATTGGTTCTTCGGTCCGCTGTCGAGTCT
The DNA here is from genome assembly GCA_037043435.1 of Drosophila suboccidentalis. Taxonomy (NCBI): domain Eukaryota; kingdom Metazoa; phylum Arthropoda; class Insecta; order Diptera; family Drosophilidae; genus Drosophila; species Drosophila suboccidentalis. The sequence goes on from JBAMBK010000035.1 coordinate 190,121, forward strand.
GAACTCCCTCTGTCTCTCTGTGTGTGTGTGTGTGTGTTTTAACCGCGCGTTTTTAAGCCAATTTACCCGACTAATCAGTATAAACCACTTCAAAGCAGCTGCCACGTCGAGTCAGAGGCAAAATACATACAACATTTCCACCTTCATCTTGCTCTTCTTTGTAATGTGCACAAATTCCAATGTGTCCGGGGCATTAAAAGGCAACAGACGAGAAGAGAGCTACAGTCGTCAATAGGAGGTAGACTCGTAAAGGCACAGCTCGAATGTGTAGAATAAGGTATTTTAGCTTTTACTCCTTTTCCGGTGCAATGCGCTGTCAGTCATCAAATGATTTTACACAACCAATTTGAGGGTCTATCTGATATCCAATAGCGTATGTTTTACATAGATGATAACGTCATATTGTTTCAAAAATAAGAAAAATTAATAATTAAGATCAATTAGCTAATCAAGTTGAAAACTTTGTCAACTTAAACTCGAACCTTCCAACTAACATTAATTGGTTTTATTTGTTCAATTAACTATTTACTGACACTAAATTAGAAATTATATAAAACAATTAAATTGAAATAAGACATGTTCGACAAATCTCTAAGTTCGTAAAAGTAACCTTTGATATTCCTCTAATGTTTTCGCAGCATTTGTTTCGACATCTATTTAATGTAAGATATATATTATATATAGTAATAGTAATTAAA